>JAPZAG010002109.1:0-21461 GCA_027475135.1 Bactrocera correcta
CTTGTATTTGTACGTTTAGCAGTCGATATCGAAATGCTTCAAGCCATTAGTTTAACATATTTAAAATAATTAACCTTCTTTAACGTATTGAAGTTGATACAAAGCCATGGCGGCATAACGACAGTACATTTAGAAGAATTCCGTAATCTTATATTTAGGTATAAAGTCAATTTTCTTGTATATACACATTAAGCAATCGATATCAAAATGCTTCAAATCATAGGTTTAAAATATTGAAGTTAATAAACCTTCTTTAACGCACTGAAGTCTACATAAAGCGTTAACGGCATAACGGCAGTGCATTTAGAAAAATTTCGTTATCTTATATTTAGGTATAAATTCGATTTTCTTGTATATACATATTTGGCAAGCGATATCGAAATGCTTCAAATCATTAGTTTAACATATTTAAGTTAATTAACCTTCTTTAACTTATAGAAGTTGATATAAAGCCATAACGATAGTACATTTGGAAGAATTCCGTGGTCTTATATTTAGGTATAAATTCGATTTTCTTGTATATACACATTTAGCAATCGATATCGAAATGCTTCAAATCATTAGTTTAACATATTTAAGTTAATAAAACTTCTTTATCTTACTGAAGTCTAGATAAAGCGTTAACGGCATAACGGCAGTGCATTTAGAAAAATTCCGTTATCTTATATTTAGGTATAAATTCGATTTTCTTGTATATACATATTTGGCAAGCGATATCGAAATGCTTCAAATCATTAGTTTAACATATTTAAGTTAATTAACCTTCTTTAACTTATTGAAGTTGATATAAAGCCATAACGACAGTACATTTGGAAGAATTCCGTGGTATTATATTTAGGTATTAAGTCGATTTTCTTGTATATATGCATTAAGCATTCGATATCGAAACGCTTCAAATAACTGGTTTAACATATTTAAGTTAATAAACCTTCTTTAACGAACTTAAGTTAATATAAAGCCATAACGGCATAACGGCAGTGCATTTAGAAGAATTACGTAATCTTATATTTAGGTATGAATTCGATTTTCTTGTATATACACATTTAGCAATCGATATCGAAATGCTTCAAATCATTAGTTTAACATATTTAAGTTAATAAACCTTTTTTAACGCGCTTAAGTCTACATAAAGCCCTAATGGCATAACGGCAGTGCATTTAGAAGAATTCCATAATGTTATAATTTTATATTTAGGTATAAAGTCGATTTTCTTGTATTTACACATTTAGCAGTCGATATCGAAATGATTCAAACCATTAGTTTAACATATTTAAAATAATTAAACTTCTTTAACGTATCGAAGTTGATACAAAACCATGGCGGCATAACGACTGTACATTTGGCAGAATTCCGTAATCTTATATTTAGGTATAAAGTCGATTTTCTTGAATATACACATTTAGCAATCGATATCGAAATGCTTCAAATCATTAGTTTAACATATTTAAGTTAATAAACCGTCTTTAACGCACTGAAGTCTACATAGAGCGTTAACGGCATAACGGCAGTGCATTTAGAAGAATTCCGTTATCTTATATTTAGGTATTAAGTCGATTTTCTTGTATATATTCATTTAGCAAGCGATAGCAAAATGCTTCCAACCATCAGTTTAACATATTTAAGTTAATAAACCTTCTTTAACACACTTAAGTCTACATAAAGCCCTAATGGCATAACGGCAGTGCATTTAGAAGAATTCCATAATGTTATAATTTTATATTTAGGTATAAAGTCAATTTTCTTGTATTTACACATTTAGCAATCGATATCGAAATGCTGCAAACCATTAGCTTAACATATTTAAATAATTAACCTTCTCTACAAAAGCCATAACGGCACAACGGCAGTATATTTGGGTAATTTCCGTAATCTTTTATTAAGGTATGAAATCGTTTTTTTTGTATATACACATTTAGCAATCGATACCGAAATGCTTCAGCTCACTAGTTTAACATATTTAAGTTAATAAACCTTCTTAAACGATCTGGGCATATAGCCATGGAGGCATAACTGCAGTGCACGTAGAAGAATTCCATAATCTTATATTTAACTGCAGTGCACGTAGAAGAATTCCATAATCTTATATTTAGGTATAAAGTCGATTTTCTTGTATATATGCATTAAGCAATCGATATCGAAATGCTTCAAACCATTAGTTTAACATATCTAAGTTAATAAAACTTCTTTAACTCACTGAAGTATACATAAAGCCATAACGGCATAACGGCAGTGCATTTAGAAGAATTCCGTTATCTTATATTTAGATATAAATTCGATTTTCTTGTATTTACACATTTAGCAGTCGATATCGAAATGATTCAAACCATTAGTTTAACATATTTAAAATAATTAAACTTCTTTAACGTATCGAAGTTGATACAAAGCCATGGCGGCATAACGACTGTACATTTGGCAGAATTCCGTAATCTTATATTTAGGTATAAAGTCGATTTTCTTGAATATGCACATTTAGCAATCGATATCGAAATGCTTCAAATCATTAGTTTAACATATTTAAGTTAATAAACCTTCTTTAACGCACTGAAGTCTACATAGAGCGTTAACGGCATAACGGCAGTGCATTTAGAAGAATTCCGTTATCTTATATTTAGGTATTAAGTCGATTTTCTTGTATATACACATTGAGCAATCGATATCGAAATGCTTCAAATCATTAGTTTAACATTTTAAGTTAATAAACATTTTTTAGCTTACTGAAGTCTACATAAAGCCTTAACGGTATAACGGCAGTGCATTTAGAAGAATTCCGTAATGTTATAATTTTATATTTAGGTGTAAAGTCGATTTTCTTGTATTTACACATTTAGCAGTCGATATCGAAATGCTTCAAACCATTAGTTTAACATATTTAAAATAATAAACCTTTTTTAACGTATTGAAGTTGATACAAAGCCATGGCGGCATAACGACAGTACATTTAGAAGAATTCCGTAATCTTATATTTAGGTATAAAGTCGATTTTCTTGTATATACACATTTAGCAATCGATATCGAAATGCTTCAAATCATAAGTTTAAAATATTTAAGTTAATAAACCTTCTTTAACGCACTGAAGTCTACATAAAGCCTTGACGGTATAACTGCACTGCATTTAGAAGAATTCCGTTATCTTATATTTAGGTATAAATTCGACTTTCTTGTATATATTCATTTAGGAAGCGATAGCAAAATGCTTCCAACCATCAGTTTAACATATTTAAAATAATTAACCTTCTTTAACGTATTGAAGTTGATACAAAGCCATGGCGGCATAATGACAGTACATTTGGAAGAATTCCGTAATCTTATATTTAGGTATAAAGTCGATTTTCTTGTATATACACATTTGGCAATCGATATCGAAATGCTTCAAATCATTAGTTTAACATATTTAAGTTAATTAACCTTCTTCAGCTCACGGAAGTCTACATAAAGCCTTAACGGCATAACGGCAGTGCATTTAGAAGAATTCCGTAATGTTATAATTTTATATTTAGGTTTAAAGTCGATTTTCTTGTATTTGTACGTTTAGCAGTCGATATCGCAATGCTTCAAGCCATTAGTTTAACATATTTAAAATAATTAACCTTCTTTAACGTATTGAAGTTGATACAAAGCCATGGCGGCATAACGACAGTACATTTAGAAGAATTCCGTAATCTTATATTTAGGTATAAAGTCAATTTTCTTGTATATACATATTTCGCAAGCGATATCGAAATGCTTCAAATCATTAGTTTAACATATTTAAGTTAATTAACCTTCTTTAACTTATAGAAGTTGATATAAAGCCATAACGATAGTACATTTGGAAGAATTCCGTAATCTCATATTTAGGTATAAAGTCGATTTTCTTGTATATACACATTTACAAATCGATATCGAAATGCTTCAAATCATTAGTTTAACATATTAAGTTAATAAACATTTTTTAGCTTACTGAAGTCTACATAAAGCCTTAACGGTATAACGGCAGTGCATTTAGAAGAATTTCGTAATGTTATAATTTTATATTTAGGTATAAAGTCGATTTTTTTGTATTTACACATTTAGCAATCGATATCGAAATGCTTCAAACCATTAGCTTATCGTATTTAAATAATAAACCTTCCTTACAGAAGCCATAACGGCATAACGGCAGTATATTAGGGTAACTTCCGTAATTTTTTATTTAGGTATAAAATCGATTTTCTTGTATATATGCATTAAGCAATCGATATCGAAATGCTTCAAACCATTAGTTTAACATATTTAAGTTAATAAACCTTCTTTTACTTTCATAACTGCAGTGCACGCGGAAGAATTCCATAATATTATATTTAGGTATAAAGTCGATTTTCTTGTATATACATATTTAGCTATCGATATCGAAATGCTTCAAATCATTAGTTTAACATATTAAGTTAATAAACATTTTTTAGCTTACTGAAGTCTACATAAAGCCTTAACGGTATAACGGCAGTGCATTTAGAAGAATTCCGTAATGTTATAATTTTATATTTAGATGTAAAGTCGATTTGCTTGTATCTACACATTTAGCAGTCGATATCGAAATGCTTCAAATAACTGCTTTAACATATTTAAGTTAATAAACCTTCTTTAAACCACGGAAGTCTACATAAAGCCAAAACGGCATAACGGCAGAGCATTTAGAAGAATTCCGTAATCTTTTATTTAGGTATAAAATCGATTTTCTTGTATATACACATTTAGCAATCGATATCGAAATGCTTCAGCTCATTAATTTAACATATTTAAGTTAATAAATCTTCTTTAACTTTCATAACTGCAGTGCACGCAGGAAAATTCCATAATCTTATATTTAGGTACAAAGTCGTTTTTTTGTACATACACATTTAGCAATCGATATCGAAATGTTTCAAATCATTAGTTTAACATATTTAAGTTAATTAACCCTCTTTTTCATACTGAAGTCTACAAAAGCCTTAACGGCATAACGGCAGTGCATTTAGAAGAAATTTATAATCTTATATTTAGGTATAAAGTCGATTTTCTTTTATATACTCATTTAGCAATCGATATCGAAATGCTTCAAATCATTAGTTTTACATTTTCAAGTTATTTATAATAAACCTTCTTTAACGCACTGAAGTCCACATAAAGCCTTAACGGCATAACTGCAGTGCATTTAAAAGAATTCCGTAATCTTATATTTAGGTACAAAGTCGATTTTTTTGTATTTACATATTTAGCAATCGATATCGAAATGCTTCAAATCATAAGTTTAACATATTTAAGATAATTAACCAACTTTAACGTATTGAAGGTGAAATAAAGCCATGGCGGCATAACGAGAGTAATTTGGAAGAATTCAGTAATCTTATATTTAGGTATAAAGTCGATTTTCTTGTATATATGCATTTAGAAATCGATATCGAAATGCTTCAAATCATTAGTTTAACATATTTAAGTTAACAAACCTACTTTAACGAACTGAAGTTGACATAAAGCCAAGGCGGATTAACGCCAGTGCATTTGAAAGAATTCCGTTTTCCTATGTTTAGGTATAAAGTCAAATTTCTTGTACTAGCACATTTAGAAATCGATATCGAAATGCTTCAAATCATTAGTTTAACATATTTAAGTTAAATTACCTTCTTTAACCTACGGAAAGTGGCATGAAGCCATGGCGGCATAACGGCGGTGCATGTAGAAGAATTCCGTAATCTTATATTTAGGTATAAAATCGATTTGTTGTATAAACACATTTAGCAATCGATATCGAAATGCTTCAAATCATAAGTTTAACATATTTAAGTTAATTATTCCCCTCTATCTTACTGAAGTCTACATAAAGCCTTAACGGCATAACGGCAGTGCATTTAGAAGAATTACGTAATCTTATATTTAGGTATAAAGTCGATTTCCTTGTATATACTCATTTAGCAATCGATATCGAAATGCTTCAAATCATTATTTTAACATATTTAAGTTAATAAGGCTTCTTGAACGCACTGAAGTTAACATAAAGCCATGGCGGTATAACGGCAGTGTCTGTAGAAGAATTCCGTAATCTTATGTTTAGGTATAAATTCGATTTTGTTGTATATACACATTTAGCTATCGATGTCGAACTGCTTCAAATCATTAGTTTAACATATTAAGTTAATAAACATTTTTTAGCTTAATGAGGTCTACATAAAGCCTTAACGGTATAAAGGCAGTGCATTTAGAAGAAATCCGTAATGTTATAATTTTATATTTAGATATAAAGTCGATTTTGTTGTATTTACACATTTAGCAGTCGATATCGAAATGGTTCAAACCATTAGTTTAATATATTTAAAATAATTAACCTTCTTTTACGTATTGTAGTTGATACAAACCATGGCGGCATAACGACAGTACAATTGGAAGAATTCCGTAATCTTATATTTAGGTATATGTAAAGTCGATTTTCTTGTATATACACATTTAGTAATCGATATCGAAATGCTTCAAATCATTAGTTTAAAATATTAAAGTTAATAAACCTTCTTTAACGCACTGAAGTCTACATAAAGCCTTAACGGTATACCTGCAGTTCATTTAGAAGAATTCCGTAATCTTATATTAAGGTATAAAGTCGATTTTCTTGTATTTACATATTTAGCAATCGATATCGAAATGCTTCAACTTATTTGTTTAACATATTTAAGTTAATAAACCTTCTTCAACGAACTGAAGTTGGCATAAAGCCATGGCGGCATAACGGCAGTGCATGTAGAAGAATTCCGTTATCTTATATTTAGGTATAAAGTCGATTTTGTTGTATATGCACATTTAGAAAATCGATATCGAAATGCTTCAAATCATTAGTTTAACATATTTAAGTTAATTAACCTTCTTCAACGATTTGAAGTTGGCATAAAGCCATCGCGGCATAACGGCAGTGCATGTAGAAGAATTCCGTAATCTTATATTTAGGTATAAAGCCGATTTGCTTGTATATATGCATTTAGAAATCGATATCGAAATGCTTCAAATCATTAGTTTAATATATTTAAGTTAACAAACCTTCTTTAAAGAACTGAAGTTGACACAAAGCCATGGCGGATTAACGGCAGTGCATTTGGAAGAATTCCGTTATCCTATGTTTAGGTATAAAGTCAAGTTTCTTGTACTAGCACATTTAGCAATCGTTATCGAAATGCTTCATATCATTAGTTTAACATATTTAAGTTAAATTACCTTCTTTAACCTACCGAAGGTGACATGAAGCCATGGCGGCATAACGGCAGTGCATTTATAAAAATTCCATAATCTTATATTTAGGTACGAAGTCGATTTTCTTGTATATACTCATTTAGCAATCGATATCGAAATGCTTCAAAATATTAGTTTAACATATTTAAGTTAATTAACCCTCTTTTTCATACTGAAGTCTACAAAAGCCTTAACGGCATAACGGCAGTGCATGTAGAAGAATTCCGTTATCTTTTGTTGATATTGTTGTACATACACATTTAGCAATCGAAGCCGATATGCTTCACATCATAAGTTTAACAGATTTAAGTTAATTAATCCTCTTTATCTTACTGAAGTCTACAAAAGCCTTAACGACATAACGACAGTGCATTTGGAAGAGCTCCGTAATCTTATATTTAGGTATAAAGTCGATTTTGTTCAATATACGCATTTAGCAATCGATATCGAAATGCTTCAAATCATTAGTTTAACATATTTAAGTTAATAAACCTTCTTTAACGCACTGAAGTCTACATAAAGCCTTAACGGTATAACTGCACTGCATTTAGAAGAATTCCGTAATGTTATAATTTTATATTTAGGTTTAAAGTCGATTTTGTTGTATTTACACATTTAGCAGTCGATATCGAAATGCTTCAAACCATTAGTTTAACATATTTAAAATAATTAACCTTTAGCGTATTGTAGTTGATACAAACCCTGGCGGCATAACGACAGTACATTTGGGAGAATTCCGTAATCTTATATTTAGGTATATGTAAAGTCGATTTTTTGTACAAACACATTTAGCAATCGATATCGAAATGCTTCAAATCATTAGTTAAACATATTTAAGTTACTTATCCCTCTTTTTCTTACTGAAGTCTGCAAAAGCCGTAACCGCATAACGGCAGTGCATTTAGAAGAATTACGTAATCTTATACCTAGGTATGAATTCGATTTTCTTGTACATACTCGTTTAACAATCGATATCGAAATGCTTCAAATCATTAGTTTAACATATTTAAGTTAATAAACCTTCTTTAACGCACTGAAGTTAACATAAAGCCATGGCGGTATAACGGCAGTGCATGTAGAAGAATTCCGTAATCTTATGTTTAGGTATACATTTAGCAATCGATATCGAGATGCTTCAACTCATTAGTTTAACATATTTAAGTTAATAAACCTTCTTTAACGTATTGAAGGTGATACAAAGCCATGGCGGCATAACGACAGTACATTTGGCAGAATTCCGTAATCTTATATTTAGGTATAAAGTCGATTTTCTTGTATATACACATTTAGCAATCGATGCCGATATGCTTCACATCATAAGTTTAACAGATTTAAGTTAATTAATCCTCTTTATCTTACTGAAGTCTACAAAAGCCTTAACGGCATAACGACAGTGCTTTTGGAAGAGTTCCGTAATCTTATATTTAGGTATAAAGTCGATTTTGTTCAATATACGCATTTAGCAATCGATATCGAAATGCTTCAAATCATTAGTTTAACATATTTAAGTTAATAAACCTTCTTTAACGCACTGAAGTCTACATAAAGCCTTAACGGTATAACTGCACTGCATTTAGAAGAATTCCGTAATGTTATAATTTTATATTTAGGTATAAATTCGACTTTCTTGTATATACTCATTTAGCAAGCGATATCAAAATGCTTCAAACTATTAGTTTAACTTTTTTAAGTTAATTAACCTTCTTTAACGAATTGAAGTTGACATAAAGCCATGGCGGCATAACGACAGTACATTTGGAAGAATTCCGTAATCTTATATTAAGGTATGTTTAGGATTGCACTAAACACTCAAAATAACTTAATAATAAAACCACGATTCACTTTCAATATAAGTTTATTTCTGTATTTGGTACTCTCCAAGTACCATCTAATTCATTTGACAACTGAGACCAATTCAATGCTAAACTCAAGCTTATATAGAAAAATAACATGTAAGCAAACTGGCGAAAATAATAATGTTGTTGTTGCATACGGAACAATGGTCTGACCAGAGAACAGTATAATCGTATGAGGTGCCAAGCTAAAACGCATCACCTGATAATGGTGCGTCTAGTTGTTGTTGTATACTGCACAATGGTCTAACCCAAACAACGGTAGAAATGCTAAAACGAAAATGAGTCACCTGATCATGGTGATGCCAGATAGGGCAGTGTGTACCTGGATAATGGTGATGCCAAATTGCACAGTATAAATCATATATTAAAATTACTTATTATTAATCGTTAACATTCCTCCCCGGCTGAACCGTCAGGGTTCAGGAATTCGCGATTTGGATCAATAAGACGACAAATCTTTTGCACTGGACGTTGACAATGGTGTTTAAAAAAAAGTCCTTCAGGTGTACGTTTCTCACTGTTATATTCCACAGTGACTATTCGCACCAATCCGTCGCTGCCAGGGTGAACTTCAGCGATGCGACCTATGCGCCAATGAGTGGGGGGTAGATTCTCATTCTGAATCAGTACTACATCTCCTGGCTGGAGATTCCCACGTCGACCTTCCCACTTGCGACGCGACTGTAAGGTGGATAAATATTCACGGTTCCACCGTTTCCAAAAATGCTCGAACATTTTCTGTAATTGTTGAGAATATAAAAGACGATTTTGTGGAATATCATCAATGGGTGGTTCTGGTCTCGAATTGAGCGGTCGACCAATGAGGAAGTCGCCAGGTGTGAGTGCGTAGCTACCATTGGGGTCATCGTGAAGAGGAACGAGTGGTCGGGAATTCAAACAAGCCTCAATCCTCACAAGTAGTGTACTCAGTTGATTGAAGCGTAGGATTTGGCGACCAATTGTGCGATAGAGATGTTTTTTTGCTGAACGCACAGCTGCCTCCCAAAGACCTCCATGATGGGGTGCGGCTGGAGTGATGAATTTCCACTGCGTGCCGGAAGATGCAATATGTTGAGTTGCATATAAATTTCTCCAACTTTGAAGGTCTTGATATAGAACTCGACTAGCACCTACGAATTGCGTTCCGTTGTCGCTATAAAGGATCGAACATATTCCACGGCGGCTTATGAAGCGATCAAACACATCGATAAATGCCTGAGTTGACAAATTTTCCGCAAGTTCGATATGTACGGCCTTCGTAGCCATACAAATGAAAATCGCTCCGTAAGTTTTGGTCATTGTAGAGGCTCGCTTTCCTCCATGACGAACGTTGAATGGCCCGCAGTAGTCCAACCCGGTATGAGTAAAGGGTGGGGCAACCATAACTCGGGATTTTGGAAGTGATGACATCTGTTGCTGCTGAGTTGCTCGGGAGTGTCGACGGCATATAACGCACTGATGAAGATATGACTTTACAATTCGACGTGCATGTATGATCCAAAATCGCATGCGTAAGTACTGCAGCATTTCCTGTATTCCACCATGGAGACAGCACCTATGAGCATCACTTACGAGAAGTTGTGCCAATGGACACGTATTGGCAAGAATGATTGGATGTTTTTGCTCATACGGCAATTCCGAATTTGTTAACCGACCGCCTACACGCAGTATGCCTTCTTCGTCCAAAAGCGGGTTCAGGGGAAGCAGTTTACTTGACAAATCGATGCTGGAACGGGATTTAAGTGCTCTAATTTCAGAATGATACATATTACCTTGGCTTTGACGAATATGCGTGATTAGTGCCCATTCTCTCTCTTCAGCAGTAATCAACTCCTGTGATCTCTGACTTCTGAACTTCGGCATGACACGACGAATTCGAGCAGTTGTATTCAGTAAGGCACTCAAACGGCTAAACTTTGCTACCAAAGGTATTCGTTGTGCTCGAAAAGCTGTCATCAGTAAACCAGCCCCGAAATTAACGCCAAGATGCACCGTTAACGGACGGCTTTCCCCGTTAAAAATTTGATTTTCCTCCGCTGTAAGACTTGGTAAAGCTGATGATGATTCATTAACCGCATGAATAAGCGAAGGTCCCTTCCACCAAAGTTCGTTCCCCGTGATTACTATCGGTGTAATTCCACGGCTGGCGCAGTCAGCGGGATTGTTTTCTGAACGAATGTGTCGCCACGCTTTTATATCCGATTTTGATTGTATAAAAGCTATCCTATTTGCCACGTACTGTTTCAAGGAAGAAGGTTGGCGCCGAATCCAATGGAGAACAATTGTTGAGTCACTCCATAAAGTGTAAGCCGTGTCTTCCAATTGCAAGGCGCGACGTATGTTGTTCATAGTTGTAACCAATAGCTGAGCTGCTGAAAGCTCGAGGCGGGGGATAGTCATTTCCTTCAATGGGGCAACTCTCGTTTTTGCGACAATCAGAGATGCATGCGATCCTCCGTTAGCGCTGGTGTTTCGTAGGTAAATAACTGCGGCGTAAGCTTTGGTACTTGCATCGCAGAACCCATGTAGTGTCGATACAGAATCTTCTCTGATCCCCAGCCATCGTGGTATTTTGATCCTTTCCAGAGCCTGTAGACTGTTCCGGTATTTCATCCAAGTCTCTCGAAGATTAGGTGGTAGAGGCGTATCCCAACTCAGTTTCGCCAACCATAGATTTTGAACAAACATCTTGGCCGTCACGACAACTGGTGCCAGCATACCCAACGGATCATACAACCTTGCAATATCACTCAAAACAATTCGTTTAGTAGGAATTGTGTCAAAGCTACATACCTTTACCTTGAAGAATAACGTATCAGAAATAGGATTCCAGTGAAGGCCCAATACCGTTGTGCTGGAATCGCTAAAATTTATCTCCGATGCTGACGCCTTAGAGCCGCTGATTCCTTCCAGGGTCTGAACGCAGTTGGAGTTCCATTTGTCTAACTCAAATTTACCTTGTTGAAGAATGGCATCAACGTCTCGTGCACGGTTGATGGCCAGTTCTGTCGTGTGGACACTTTCCAAATAATCATCAACATAAAAGCTATGAAGGATGCTGTCCCGTGCTGCGGCTGCCCGGCTGACGTCAGCGATCACTTTCGAATTATCGTATGCACACTGTCTCAATGACCTAATAGCATTAAAAGGACTGCTTGCCATACCGTACGTCACTGTCTTAAGTTGATAGGTACGCAAGAGTTCATTAGGGCACTCCCTCCAAAGGATCTGTTGCCATTTTCGATGCCTGGAGTCCACCATTACCTGTCGGAACATCTTTTTGATATCGGCCGTGAGAGCTACCGAATACCGCCGAAATCGATGAAGTATGTCAACCAGGTTGTCTTGTAGCTGTGGTCCACTTATTTGTGTATCGTTAAGAGATACACCGTTCGTTGTTTTAGACGATGCGTTAAACACTACTCTGAATTTAGTCAAAACAGCATGGTGAGGGATGTAATAACAGCTTTCCATGTCAACTGGAGGAGCATCGATTGCCTCCATATGTCCCAAATTAATGTATTCCCTCAGTACATAGTCGTTTGCCAATGTCCGCTCTAGTTTCAAAAATTGCCGAAGTGCCGCCGAATGTGAATTTCCAAGTGGAGGGGCATCAGATCGAAATGGTATCTGTACTATATATTGACCATTCGGATGCCGCGTAACCGTACTTGCAAAAATCTCTTCACATTCGTCCACCTCTGCCTTGATGTTATCAGGAGGCTCCTCCACTTCCCAAAATTTTCTTAGAAGTTTATCGGTGGTAGAATCATCGGAAACGTCAATGAGTGAAAAAAAGGGTTGACTTCGACTCGCTCGATGCTACTGGACCTAGTACTACCCATCCCAGACGGGTGTGTAATGCACATGGTTCGTTATGAGAACCGACAACAACGTCGTTTAATACGAGAGCAGGCCAAATATCTGCGCCTATCAGTAGTTCTACGGGACCTGGTATACCGAATGCCGGATCAGCCAAACAAAGATCCCTTAAATGATAACTGGTCCCGATGTCTATATTAGTAGAAGGAGTCATAGATGTGATTGAATCAATGATATACGCATCAAAGCTGATCTGGAACTTCTCGTCCACATGAGACTGCATACTAACTCTGACAACACCTTTGGTACGGGTTGAAAGGCTTTGATCAATACCCTCGACTTGAAACTCGCAGGGACTTCTAGGAAGATTCAAAATAGTTACTAATGATTCGCAAACGAAGCTCACCTGGGAACCAATATCGCAAAGTGCTCGACATTCCTTTAAGCAACCCTTACAGTCAGCAAGAAGCACGTTTGCCGTTGCTAAGAGAGTAGTCCGGTCACTCTGTAAGAGAAATGACTGGACGTGGCTCCTTGGTCATTGTTGTCGAGGAAGTACCTTTGGAGCCACCATTGGTGCTGTAGCCGACGCTGCAGGAGTAAATCTGGCGGAAGTACCTTCAACGCTCCTATGCTGGGGTCTTCTACATAGAAGAGTATTGTGCTTCTGTTGGCAGTTGAGACATAAACCAGATGGACAGTCGCGATTACGATGGCCGGCCTTGAGGCAATTGAAACATAATGATGCCTGCTTCACCAAGTCCCAGCGTCCGTCAAGTTGAAGGTTACGAAACTTTGGACATTTCGTAATGCGATGAAACTCATTACAAGATGGGCAATTCGTTGCCTTATCAGATACGACCAACGGATTAAGAATTTTCTCGGAGTTCATAGTCAGATGCGCCTTCACGACCCGACTGGATGTGCGTCCGCTTGAAATATGCGGAGCAATTGGAGACAATGTCGGCAGGTTAGCTGCACGCCGTTCTACGAACATTAACACTTCTTCCATTTTCGGAATTTCATTGGATTTTAGGCTCATTCCCCACTCGGTCCGAGTAACAATCGGTAGTTTCGGTAGTAGCAGTGGTACGGCTATAGCATCCCACTGTTTTACTGGCACGTTTATCAATTCAAGCGCTCTGAAGGAATTACGTACACTATCCACAAAATTAAGTAGCGTAGCTCGAGATTCTGATGGGTGGGTTGGTAAGTCTAGAAGATGCTGAACATGATGTTCCGAAAGAGTACGGGGATTGTCGTAACGTTGTTTCAGTTCAGCCCAGACTTCTTCATATCCACCTGTGTACAAACCACCGACTAATGGAACGTTTTCCGCCTTCACATATTGTCTCAATTTTCCCAGTTTATAGGTGGGCTGCAAGTCACTTCTGTTGTGAACCAGCGTCTCAAACATATCCTTAAACGCTAACCAATTGGACGGCTGTCCGTCAAAGCTTGGAATGGAGACGGGATCCAAACGCATATCTGGGGCATGGCTGCATTCCTGGTTGGGAAGTTCACTAAACGCTGACATTTTACGTTTTAATTTGATGCAAATGTTGTTGAAAATCTCCTCCGTTGAAGCGAGCAAATCATCATGCTCTGCCATCTCGCCTCCATGTGCGCTGGACACGAGGGCAAAGTGGTTGTCCATAAAACGAGAGAAATGTTGTCTGGCACTACCCAAGAGCTGTTCACTTTCAACACAGTCTGGATGATAGTTCTCTGCTTGAACTTGCGTCCAGATGCGCAAAATAGATGTGCGCGCGGATGTACGCAAGTTTAATGCTGACATATTATATTATCAGTAATTTAAACGATATACACACTTCCTCACAGGAGGCACCAAAAATGTTTAGGATTGCACTAAACACTCAAAATAACTTAATAATAAAACCACGATTCACTTTCAATATAAGTTTTTTTCTGTATTTGGTACTCTCCAAGTACCATCTAATTCATTTGACAACTGAGACCAATTCAATGCTAAACTCAAGCTTATATAGAAAAATAACATGTAAGCAAACTGGCGAAAATAATAATGTTGTTGTTGCATACGGAACAATGGTCTGACCAGAGAACAGTATAATCGTATGAGGTGCCAAGCTAAAACGCATCACCTGATAATGGTGCGTCTAGTTGTTGTTGTATACTGCACAATGGTCTAACCCAAACAACGGTAGAAATGCTAAAACGAAAATGAGTCACCTGATCATGGTGATGCCAGATAGGGCAGTGTGTACCTGGATAATGGTGATGCCAAATTGCACAGTATAAATCATATATTAAAATTACTTATTATTAATCGTTAACAAGGTATAAAGTCGATTTTCTTGTATATACACATTTAGCAATCGATATCGAAATGCTTCAACTCTTTAGTTTAACATATTTAAGTTAATAAACCTTCTTTAACGATCTGAAGTTGGCATAACGGCAGTGGATGTAGAAGAATTCCGTAATCCTATATTTAGGTATAAATTCGATTTTCTTGTATATACACATTTAGCAAGCGATATCGAAATGCTTCAAATCCTTAGTTTAACATATTTAAGTTAATAAATCTTCTTTAACTTTCATAACTGCAGTGCACGCAGGAAAATTCCATAATCTTATATTTAGGTACAAAGTCGTTTTTTTGTACATACACATTTAGCAATCGATATCGAAATGTTTCAAATCATTAGTTTAACATATTTAAGTTAATTAACCCTCTTTTTCATACTGAAGTCTACAAAAGCCTTAACGGCATAACGGCAGTGCATTTAGAAGAAATTTATAATCTTATATTTAGGTATAAAGTCGATTTTCTTTTATATACTCATTTAGCAATCGATATCGAAATGCTTCAAATCATTAGTTTTACATTTTCAAGTTATTTATAATAAACCTTCTTTAACGCACTGAAGTCCACATAAAGCCTTAACGGCATAACTGCAGTGCATTTTAAAAAAATTCCGTAATCTTATATTTAGGTACAAAGTCGATTTTTTTGTATTTACATATTTAGCAATCGATATCGAAATGCTTCAAATCATAAGTTTAACATATTTAAGATAATTAACCAACTTTAACGTATTGAAGGTGAAATAAAGCCATGGCGGCATAACGAGAGTAATTTGGAAGAATTCAGTAATCTTATATTTAGGTATAAAGTCGATTTTCTTGTATATATGCATTTAGAAATCGATATCGAAATGCTTCAAATCATTAGTTTAACATATTTAAGTTAACAAACCTACTTTAACGAACTGAAGTTGACATAAAGCCAAGGCGGATTAACGCCAGTGCATTTGAAAGAATTCCGTTTTCCTATGTTTAGGTATAAAGTCAAATTTCTTGTACTAGCACATTTAGAAATCGATATCGAAATGCTTCAAATCATTAGTTTAACATATTTAAGTTAAATTACCTTCTTTAACCTACGGAAAGTGGCATGAAGCCATGGCGGCATAACGGCGGTGCATGTAGAAGAATTCCGTAATCTTATATTTAGGTATAAAATCGATTTGTTGTATAAACACATTTAGCAATCGATATCGAAATGCTTCAAATCATAAGTTTAACATATTTAAGTTAATTATTCCCCTCTATCTTACTGAAGTCTACATAAAGCCTTAACGGCATAACGGCAGTGCATTTAGAAGAATTACGTAATCTTATATTTAGGTATAAAGTCGATTTCCTTGTATATACTCATTTAGCAATCGATATCGAAATGCTTCAAATCATTATTTTAACATATTTAAGTTAATAAGGCTTCTTGAACGCACTGAAGTTAACATAAAGCCATGGCGGTATAACGGCAGTGTCTGTAGAAGAATTCCGTAATCTTATGTTTAGGTATAAATTCGATTTTGTTGTATATACACATTTAGCTATCGATGTCGAACTGCTTCAAATCATTAGTTTAACATATTAAGTTAATAAACATTTTTTAGCTTAATGAGGTCTACATAAAGCCTTAACGGTATAAAGGCAGTGCATTTAGAAGAAATCCGTAATGTTATAATTTTATATTTAGATATAAAGTCGATTTTGTTGTATTTACACATTTAGCAGTCGATATCGAAATGGTTCAAACCATTAGTTTAATATATTTAAAATAATTAACCTTCTTTTACGTATTGTAGTTGATACAAACCATGGCGGCATAACGACAGTACAATTGGAAGAATTCCGTAATCTTATATTTAGGTATATGTAAAGTCGATTTTCTTGTATATACACATTTAGTAATCGATATCGAAATGCTTCAAATCATTAGTTTAAAATATTAAAGTTAATAAACCTTCTTTAACGCACTGAAGTCTACATAAAGCCTTAACGGGATAACTGCAGTGCATTTAGTAGAATTCCGTAATCTTATATTAAGGTATAAAGTCGATTTTCTTGTCTTTACATATTTAGCAATCGATATCGAAATGCTTCAAATCATTAGTTTAACATATTTAAGTTAATTACCCATCTTTAACGTATTGAAGGTAAAATAAAGCCATGGCGGCATAACGAGAGTAATTTGGAAGAATTCCTTAATCTTTTATTTAGGTATAAAGCCGATTTGCTTGTATATATGCATTTAGAAATCGATATCGAAATGCTTCAAATCATTAGTTTAACATATTTAAGTTAATTAACCCTATTTAACGGCATAACGGCAGTGCATTTAGAAGAATTACGTAATCATATATTTAGGTATAATCTTATATTTAGATATAAAGTCGATATATATATCGAAATGTTTCAAATCATTATTTTAACATATTTATGTTAATAAGCCTTCTTTAACGCACTGAAGTTAACATAAAGCCATGGCGGTATAACGGCAGTGCATGTAGAAGAATTCCGTTATCTTATATTTAGGTATAAAGTCGATTTTCTTGTATATACACATTTAGTAATCGATATCAAAATGCCTCAAATCATTAGTTTAACATATTAAAGTTAATAAACCTTCTTTAACGCACTGAAGTCTACATAAAGCCTTAACGGTATACCTGCAGTTCATTTAGAAGAATTCCGTAATCTTATATTAAGGTATAAAGTCGATTTTCTTGTATTTACATATTTAGCAATCGATATCGAAATGCTTCAACTTATTTGTTTAACATATTTAAGTTAATAAACCTTCTTCAACGAACTGAAGTTGGCATAAAGCCATGGCGGCATAACGGCAGTGCATGTAGAAGAATTCCGTTATCTTATATTTAGGTATAAAGTCGATTTTGTTGTATATGCACATTTAGAAAATCGATATCGAAATGCTTCAAATCATTAGTTTAACATATTTAAGTTAATTAACCTTCTTCAACGAACTGAAGTTGGCATAAAGCCATCGCGGCATAACGGCAGTGCATGTAGAAGAATTCCGTAATCTTATATTTAGGTATAAAGCCGATTTGCTTGTATATATGCATTTAGAAATCGATATCGAAATGCTTCAAATCATTAGTTTAATATATTTAAGTTAACAAACCTTCTTTAAAGAACTGAAGTTGACACAAAGCCATGGCGGATTAACGGCAGTGCATTTGGAAGAATTCCGTTATCCTATGTTTAGGTATAAAGTCAAGTTTCTTGTACTAGCACATTTAGCAATCGTTATCGAAATGCTTCATATCATTAGTTTAACATATTTAAGTTAAATTACCTTCTTTAACCTACCGAAGGTGACATGAAGCCATGGCGGCATAACGGCAGTGCATTTATAAAAATTCCATAATCTTATATTTAGGTACGAAGTCGATTTTCTTGTATATACTCATTTAGCAATCGATATCGAAATGCTTCAAAATATTAGTTTAACATATTTAAGTTAATTAACCCTCTTTTTCATACTGAAGTCTACAAAAGCCTTAACGGCATAACGGCAGTGCATGTAGAAGAATTCCGTTATCTTTTGTTGATATTGTTGTACATACACATTTAGCAATCGAAGCCGATATGCTTCACATCATAAGTTTAACAGATTTAAGTTAATTAATCCTCTTTATCTTACTGAAGTCTACAAAAGCCTTAACGACATAACGACAGTGCATTTGGAAGAGCTCCGTAATCTTATATTTAGGTATAAAGTCGATTTTGTTCAATATACGCATTTAGCAATCGATATCGAAATGCTTCAAATCATTAGTTTAACATATTTAAGTTAATAAACCTTCTTTAACGCACTGAAGTCTACATAAAGCCTTAACGGTATAACTGCACTGCATTTAGAAGAATTCCGTAATGTTATAATTTTATATTTAGGTTTAAAGTCGATTTTGTTGTATTTACACATTTAGCAGTCGATATCGAAATGCTTCAAACCATTAGTTTAACATATTTAAAATAATTAACCTTTAGCGTATTGTAGTTGATACAAACCCTGGCGGCATAACGACAGTACATTTGGGAGAATTCCGTAATCTTATATTTAGGTATATGTAAAGTCGATTTTTTGTACAAACACATTTAGCAATCGATATCGAAATGCTTCAAATCATTAGTTAAACATATTTAAGTTACTTATCCCTCTTTTTCTTACTGAAGTCTGCAAAAGCCGTAACCGCATAACGGCAGTGCATTTAGAAGAATTACGTAATCTTATACCTAGGTATGAATTCGATTTTCTTGTACATACTCGTTTAACAATCGATATCGAAATGCTTCAAATCATTAGTTTAACATATTTAAGTTAATAAAACCCTTTTTTAACGCACTGAAGTTAACATAAAGCCATGGCGGTATAACGGCAGTGCATGTAGAAGAATTCCGTAATCTTATGTTTAGGTATACATTTAGCAATCGATATCGAGATGCTTCAACTCATTAGTTTAACATATTTAAGTTAATAAACCTTCTTTAACGTATTGAAGGTGATACAAAGCCATGGCGGCATAACGACAGTACATTTGGCAGAATTCCGTAATCTTATATTTAGGTATAAAGTCGATTTTCTTGTATATACACATTTAGCAATCGATGCCGATATGCTTCACATCATAAGTTTAACAGATTTAAGTTAATTAATCCTCTTTATCTTACTGAAGTCTACAAAAGCCTTAACGGCATAACGACAGTGCTTTTGGAAGAGTTCCGTAATCTTATATTTAGGTATAAAGTCGATTTTGTTCAATATACGCATTTAGCAATCGATATCGAAATGCTTCAAATCATTAGTTTAACATATTTAAGTTAAAAAACCTTCTTTAACGCACTGAAGTCTACATAAAGCCTTAACGGTATAACTGCACTGCATTTAGAAGAATTCCGTAATGTTATAATTTTATATTTAGGTATAAATTCGACTTTCTTGTATATACTCATTTAGCAAGCGATATCAAAATGCTTCAAACTATTAGTTTAACTTTTTTAAGTTAATTAACCTTCTTTAACGAATTGAAGTTGACATAAAGCCATGGCGGCATAACGACAGTACATTTGGAAGAATTCCGTAATCTTATATTAAGGTATAAAGTCGATTTTCTTGTATATACACATTTAGCAATCGATATCGAAATGCTTCAACTCTTTAGTTTAACATATTTAAGTTAATAAACCTTCTTTAACGATCTGAAGTTGGCATAACGGCAGTGGATGTAGAAGAATTCCGTAATCCTATATTTAGGTATAAATTCGATTTTCTTGTATATACACATTTAGCAAGCGATATCGAAATGCTTCAAATCCTTAGTTTAACATATTTAAGTTAATTAACCTTCTTTAACGTATTGAAGTTGATAAAGAGCCACGGCGGCATAACGACAGTACATATGGAAGAATTCCGTAGTCTTATATTTTGGTATAAAGTCGATTTTCTTCTATATATGCATTAAGCAATCGATATCGAAATGCTTCAAATAACTGGTTTAACATATTTAAGTTAATCAACCTTCTTTAACGAACTGAAGTTTATATAAAGCCATAACGGCATAACGGCAGTGCGTTTGGAAGAATTCCGTAGTCTTATATTTAGGCATAAAGTAGATTTTCTTGTACATACACATTTTGCAATCGATATCGAAATGATTCAAATAACTGGTTTAGCATATTTAAGTTAATTAACCTTCTTTATCTTACTGAAGTTTACATAAAGCCATAACGGCATACCGGCAGTATATTTTTGTGAATTCCGTTATCTTATATTTAGGTATAAAGTCGATTTTGTTGTACATACACATTTAGCAATCGATATCGAAATGCTTCAAATCATTAGTTTAACATATTTAAGTTAATAAACCTTCTTTATCGTATTGAATGTGATACAAAGCCATAGCGGCATAACGACAGTACATTTGGAACAATTCCGTAATCTTATATTTAGGTATAAAGTCGATTTTCTTGTATATACACATTTAGCAATCGATATCGAAATGCTTCACATCATTAGTTTAACAGATTTAAGTTAATTAATACTCTTTATCTTACTGAAGCCTACAAACGCATTAACGGCATAACGGGAGTGCATTTGGAAGAGTTCCGTAATCTTATATTTAGGTATAAAGTCGATTTTGTTCAATATACGCATTTAGCAATCGATATCGAAATGCTTCAAATCATTAGTTTAACATATTTAAGTTAATAAACCTTCTT
>JAPZAG010002110.1:0-21433 GCA_027475135.1 Bactrocera correcta
TAACTTAAATATGTTAAACTAATGATTTGAAGCATTTCGATATCGATTGCTTAATGTGCTAGTAAAAGAAATTTGACTTTATACCTAAACATAGGATAACGGAATTCTTCCAAATGCACTGCCGTTAATCCGCCATGGCTTTATGTCAACTTCAGTTCGTTAAAGTAGGTTTGTTAAGTTAAATATGTTAAACTAATGATTTGAAGCATTTCGATATCGATTTCTAAATGCATATATACAAGAAAATCGACTTTATACCTAAATATAAGATTACGGGATTTTTCCAAATTAAACTAATGATTTGAAGCATTTCGATATCGATAGCAAAATGAGTATATACAAGAAAATCAATTTTATACCTATATATAAGATTACGGAATTCTTTTCATGCACTGCCGCTATGCCGCCATGGCTATACGCCAACTTCAGATCGTTAAAGAAGGTTTATTAACTTAAATATGTTAAACTAATGAGTTGAAGCATCTTGATATCGATTGCTAAATGTATATATACAACAAAATCGACTTTATACCTAAATATAAGATTACGGAATTTTTCTAAATGCACTGCCGTTATACCGTTATGGCTTTATCTAAACTTCAGTAAGATAAAGAAGGTTAATAACCTTAAATATGTTAAACTATCGATTTGAAGCATTTCGTTATCGATTGCTTAATGTGTATATACAAGAAAATCGAATTTATACCTAAACATAAGATTACGAATTTCTTCTAAATGCACAGCCGTTATGCCGCCATGGCTTTATATCAACTTCAATAAGTTATAGAAGGTTAACTAACTTAAATATGCTAAACTGATGATTTAAAACATTTCGATATCGCTTGCTAAATGTGTAGATACAAGAAAATCGAATTTATACCTAAATATAAGATAACGGAATTCTTCTAAATGCAGTGCCGTTATGCTGTTAAGGCTTTATGTAGACTTCAGTAAGATAGAGGGGAATAATTAACTTAAATATGTTAAAATAATGATTTGTAGCATTTCGATATCGATTGCTAAATATGCAAATACAAGAAAATCGACTTTGTACCTAAATATAAGATTACGGAATTCTTCTACATGCACTATCGTTATGCAGCCATGGCTTTATGTTAACTTCAGTGCGTTAAAGAAGCTTTATTAACTTAAATATGTTAAAATAATGATTTGAAGTATTGCGATATCGATTGCTAAATGAGTATATACCTAATTATAAGGTTACGTAATTCTTCTAAATGCACTGCCGTTATGCCGTTAAGGCTTTATGTAGACTTCAGTAAGATAAAGAGGGTTAATTAACTTAAATTTGTTAAACTAATGATTTGAAGCATTTCGATATCGATTGATAAATGTGTATATACAAGAAAATCGATTTTATACCTAGATATAAGATAACGGAATTCTTCTACATGCACTGCCGTTATGCCGCCATGGCTTTATGTCACCTTCGGTAGGTTAAAAAAGGTAATTTAACTTAAATATGTTAAACTTTAAAGATTTGAAACATTCCGACATCGATTGCTAAATGTGCTAGTACAAGAAACCTTACTTTATACCTAAACATAGGATAACGGAATTCTTCCAAATGCACTGCCGCTATTCCGCCATGGCTTTATGTCAACTTCAGTTCGTTAAAGTAGGTTTGTTAACTTAAATATGTTAAACTAATGATTTGAAGCATTTCGATATCGATTGCTATATGTGTATATACAAGAAACTCGACTTTATACCTTATTATAAGATTACGGAATTCTTCTAAATGCACTGCAGTTATCCCGTTAAGGCTTTATGTAGACTTCAGTGCGTTAAAGAAGGTTTATTAACTTTAATATGTTAAACTAATGATTTGAAGCATTTCGATATCGATTAATAAATGTGTATATACAAGAAAATCGACTTTACATATACCTAAATATAAGATTACGGATTTCTTCCAAATGTACTGTCGTTATGCCGCCATGGTTTGTATCAACTACAATACGTAAAAGAAGGTTAATTATTTTAAATATGTTAAACTAATGGTTTGAAGCCTTTCGATATCGACTGCTAAATGTGTATGTTGAAAAATAAAAACATATGGCAACGCTTATGTATTGCTTGCACATAGAATTAAGCGCTTACACATGGTTTTTCAGTCCAACATAGGTTATGGGCCCAGAGCCACGTGGATTTTAGACAAAAAGAATTCGCAAAGACACGTGCAGTTAAAGAATTGCTAAGAGACAAATGAGAGATCGGGGAACTAATCTAATATTTGATTTAAACGACATATATAATTGCGATATAACTATAGTTAGTGAAAGTGAAAGACTTATTTTGTAAAGACAAAATTCAACATCAAGTAAAAATGAGTTCAGCGGCTCTGATGCAAATAGATAAGCTGGATGGCCATAACTACGACAGTTGGTGTACCCAAATGAAGAGCATCCTTATACACACGGAATTGTGGAAAATCGTCAGCGGAAAGTTCATGCGAAATATAGCTGTTGCAGATAAGTGGGATGAGCTTGACGAGAAGGCTCTAGCTACCATTACACTTGGCGTAAAGACGTCGCAGCTTATGCATATAAGGAAATGCAAATCGTCGTTGGAGGCATGGAAAGCACTGGAGACTTTGTACAAAGCTACTGGTCCCGTACGTAAGGTGTCATTATATAGAAAGCTGATCAACATGAAAATGGAGGAAAATGATGATATTTTGAAGTACCTGAATGATTTTAGCAACGTAGCAGACAAGCTCGCTGAGATGGATATAGCATTACCTGATGAGGTGTTGGTAATTATGTTATTGTCAAATTTGCCTAAAAGTTTTGATAATTTCGTAGTAGCTCAGGAAACTAGAGACAATTTACCATCATTCAGTTTTGTGAACTCTAAAATCATAGAAGAAGGTGAACGTAAGCGAGGCGAATCAGGCGAGCCAAGCGGTATCCATGTATATGCACAGGTGAATGCAAGCAGAAACAACAACAACAGCAAAGGCAACAGAGAGTTGAAATGTTATGCATGTGGGCGACCAGGGCATTTTGCATCAAAGTGCAAAGCAAAGAAGAAACACGGTGATAGAGAACAGAAATCATATACCATGTTAGCAGCAACAAATATATCGTTCTTCAATTCCTCTGAGTGGTGCGTGGACAGTGGAGCTACAGCGCACATGTGCAGCGATCGTAAGATGTTTACGAAATTCCAGGAGCGCAGAGAGAGAGTTACACTCGCTGGAAGTAATTGTATGTATGCTGAAGGAATAGGCGAAGTATTGTTAACGACAAATGAAGGTGATGTATTACTGACCGATGCTTTATATGTACCTGAGCTAGGTGGAAATTTTATATCAGTTAGCAAAATCATACAGCGAGGTTTTGTTGTAAAGTTTGCGCATGAACATGCTATCGTATGCGATAATATCGGAAGAATTATATTAAAAGCGAAACAAAGTGGTGGTTTATTTGTTACTAGTAAAGCGAACAATAAATGCTTTTATATAAATGGAGATAATTGTGAGAAGTGGCATGCAAGATACGGTCACTTGAATTATGGAAGTTTACAAGAACTTGCTTCCAAAAAAATGGTTCATGGTTTGGAAGATGTTAGATTTCCAAAATTTATGAATTGCACAACATGTATGAAGTGTAAAATCTACACACATCCGTTCCCACAGAAAGTTAGTGAGCGGGCAAAAGGTTTACTTGATGTGATTCACACAGACGTTTGTGGTCCATTTAGAACAACTTCACTAGGCGGTGCGAAATACTATATAAGTTTTATTGATGATAAATCTCGCCGTGTATTTATATACTTTATTAAAAGCAAAGACGAAGCTTTCGATAAATTTGTAACATTTAAGAACCTAGTTGAAAGACAGACAGAAAGAAAAATTAAATGCATGAGAAGTGACAACGGGCTTGAGTTTGTCAATAAGAGGTTTGATAATTTGTTTAAAGAGTGTGGTATAAAGAGACAACTCACTGTTCCGTACTCCCCGCAACAAAACGGAGTAGCGGAGCGCATGAATAGAACGATCGTGGAGATGGCGAGAACAATGATGGCATATGCGAATATTTCTGAAATGCTGTGGGCAGAGGCGATTGCTACAGCTGTGTATATAAGAAATAGATCGCCAACAAAAGCATTAACTGGTATGACTCCCTATGAAGTGTGGACAGGCCGTAAGCCGTCGATTAAACACTTACGCGTATTCGGATCGACAGCGGTGTGTTTAGATAAAACTCAGAGCAATAAATTACAAGCAAAAGGTAAAGAGCTTAAGATGGTTGGTTACTCACTTACCTCAAAGGCATATCGACTTTACGACCCGGATTGCCGAAGGGTTATTGAGGCACGAGATGTAATGTTTTCTGAGATAGTTAAAGGCGAAGAGAATTCTGTTAGAGATTTAGTAAACTATACTCAAAAAAGTTTCATATTTGACCAGTCATTAGATGAACGTGATGCTAAAGAAGACGTTGTAAGCAATCAAAAACGTAATCGTGAAGACGATGATACTGACGATGATTATGTTGGTAATGAAGCCGAGTTTGAGGAGGAGGAGCAGGTGCGTATCGGTCGTGGCAGACCAAGGTTTGTACGAACTGGTATGCGAGGTAGGCCGAAGAAAGCTCGACATTTATTAAACGTAATTGAAAGCTCAACAAATATTGACATTCCTCAAACGGTTGCAGAAGCATTAAATTGTAGATACGCTAAAGAGTGGGAAAATGCAATCAGAGAAGAGCATGCAGCTTTAATTAAAAATAAAACCTGGAGCCTTGAGAATTTGCCAGAAGGGCAACACGCGATCGGATGTAGATGGGTGTTTAGTGCAAAACGCCAAGTTGATGGGGCTATAGAACGGTTTAAATGCAGATTAGTTGCTAAAGGTTGTAATCAGCAATTAGGCGTAAATTATAAAGAAACATTTTCACCTGTAATTCGCTACTCGTCGATTCGTATGGTTTTAGCGTTAGCAGTTGAATGGAAACTATATGTGCACCAAATGGATGTGTGTACTGCTTACCTTAATAGCGATCTACACGACATAGTGTACATGAAACAGCCGGAAGGGTTCATCGACGAGCGACACCCAAATAAAGTATTATGGTTAAATAAAGCGATTTACGGATTGAAGCAGTCAGGCAAAGAGTGGACCGAAAAGTTAGACAATGTGCTGAAATCGATTGGCTATGTTCCATGCGTAAATGAACCATGTTTGTATAAGAGAAATCTAGAAGGTAATATTTCTCTTATTGCTGTATACGTCGATGATATGATTATTGCATGTAAAACGAAAAAAGAGATAGAGAAAGTTAAAGCTCAGATATCGAATATTTTTGACTGCGTTGACAAAGGACAGCTACGGTATTTTTTGGGCATTAAAGTTGAACGTAATGGAGAACTTGGTGCGATACATATTAGCCAATCTCAGTACATAAAAGATATTTTGCAGAGGCATAGTATGACACAATGTAGAACAGCCGCAACACCATTGGATGCAGGCTTTACAATAGGTTGTAAAAACACCACATGCAAAAGAGTCGAAATCAGCGAATATCAGTCTTTAATTGGTGAATTAATGTATTTGTCTGTTTGTACTCGTCCAGATATAATGCATTCGGTGTGTAAGTTGGCGCAGCGCAATGCAGACCCTCATACGGAACATGTAGCTGGTGTAAAACATATTTTAAGATATTTGGCATCCACAGCTGATTTGAAGTTACGTTATAGCGCTTGTGGAAAACCCGTGCAAGGGTTCGTGGATGCAGATTGGGGTAATGATATGATGGATCGAAAATCCTTTTCAGGATATGCGTTCGTTCTCAGTGGTAGCGCAATCACATGGCAGTCGAAAAAACAACAAACTGTGGCCTTGAGCAGCACTGAGGCCGAATATCTTGCTCTTGCGGAGGGAGTTAAAGAAGCGTTGTTCCTACGTAATCTATTAAACGAGATTGGGTGTGAGCAGCAAGAACCAACAATTATCTATGGTGATAACTTAAGTGCGCAGCATTTGTCTAAAAATCAAATGTTTCATGGTAGAAGTAAGCATATCGATATCAAGCACCACTTTATTAGGGATGTAATAAAAGATGGCAAAATTGAAATCAGATATATTCCAACTAATGAAATGGTTGCTGATATTTTGACAAAAAATTTAAGTAAAGAAAAACATACGAAGTTCACAGAGTGTTTAGGCTTAGAATAAAAGTAAGCAAAACATATGCGTTGAGGAGGAGTGTTGAAAAATAAAAACATATGGCAACGCTTATGTATTGCTTGCACATAGAATTAAGCGCTTACACATGGTTTTTCAGTCCAACAGTGTAAATACAAAAAAATTTACTTCATACCTAAATATAAAATTATAACATTACGGATTTCTCCTAAATGCACTGCCGTTATACCGTTAAGGCTTTATGTAGACCTCATTAAGCTAAAAAATGTTTATTAACTTAATATGTTAAACTAATGATTTGAAGCATTTCGATATCGATAGCTAAATGTGTATATACAACAAAATCGAATTTATACCTAAATATAAGATTACGGAATTCTTCCAAATTACTGTCGTTATGCCGCCATGGCTTTATTTCACCTTCAATACGTTAAAGTTGGTTAATTAACATAAATATGTTAAACTAATGATTTGAAGCATTTCGATATCGATTGCTAAATATGTAAATACAAGAAAATCGACTTTATACCTTAATATAAGATTACGGAATTCTTCTAAATGCATTGCAGTTATACCGTTAAGGCTTTATGTAGACTTCAGTGTGTTAAAGAAGGTTTATTATAAATAACTTGAAAATGTAAAACTAATGATTTGAAACATTTCGATATCGCTTGATAAATGTGTATATACAAGAAAATCGAATTTATACCTAAATATAAGATAACGTAATTCTTCTAAACGCACTGCCGTTATGCCGTTAAGGCTTTATGTAGACTTCAGTAAGATAGAGGGGAATAATTAACTTAAATATGTTAAACTAATGATTTGAAGCATTTCGATATCGATTGCTAAATATGTAAATACAAAAAAATCTTCCTTGTACCTAAATATAAGATTACCGAATTCTTTTAAATGCACTGCAGTTATACTGTTAAGGCTTTATGTAGACTTCAGTGCGTTAAAGAAGGTTTATTATAAATAACTTGAAAATGTAAAACTAATGATTTGAAGCATTTCGATATCGATTGCTAAATAAGTATATACAAGAAAATCGACTTTATACCTAAATATAAGATTATAAAATTCTTCTAAATGCACTGCCGTTATACCGTTAAGGCTTTTGTAGACTTCAGTATGAAAAAGAGGGTTAATTAACTTAAATATGTTAAACTAATGATTTGAAGCATTTCGATATCGATTGCGAAATGTATACATACAAGAAAATCGAATTTATACCTAAATATAAGATTACGGAATTCTTCCACATGTACTGTCGTCATGCAGCCATGGCTTTTTATCACCTTCAATACGTTAAAGAAGGTTAATTATTTTAAATATGTTAAACTAGTGGTATTTAAGCATTTCGATATCGATTGTTAAATGTGTAAATACAAGAAAATCGACTTTATACCTAATATAAAATTATAACATTACGGAATTCTTCTAAATGCACTGCCCTTATACCGTTAAGGCTTTATGTAGACTTCAGTAAGCTAAAAAATGTTTATTAACTTAATATATTAAACTAATGATTTGAAGCATTTCGATATCGATAGCTAAATGTGTATATACAAGAAAATCAATTTTATACCTATATATAAGATTACGGAATTCTTTTCATGCACTGCCGCCATGCCGCCATGGCTATATGCCAACTTCAAATCGTTAAAGAAGGTTTATTAACTTAAATATGTTAAACTTATGAGTTGAAGCATCTTGATATCGATTGCTAAATGTGCTAGTACAAGAAATTTGACTTTATACCTAAACATAGGATAAACGGAATTCTTCCAAATGCACTGCCGTTATACCGTTATGGCTTTATGTAAACTTCAGTAAGATAAAGAAGGTTAATAACCTTAAAAATGTTAAAATATCGATTTGAAGCATTTCGTTATCGATTGCTTAATGTGTATATACAAGAAAATCGAATTTATACCTAAATATAAGATTACGAATTTCTTCTAAATGCACTGCCGCCATGGCTTTATATCAACTTCAATAAGTTAAAGAAGGTTAACTAACTTAAATATGTTAAACTAATGATTTAAAACATTTCGATATCGCTTGCTAAATGTGTATATACAAGAAAATCGAATTTATACCTAAATATAAGATAACGGAATTCTTCTAAATGCACTGCCGTTATGACGTTAAGGCTTTATGTAGACTTCAGTAAGATAGAGGGGAATAATTAACTTAAATATGTTAAACTTATGATTTGAAGCATTTCGATATCGATTGCTAAACATGTAAATACAAGAAAATCGACTTTGTACCTAAATATAAGATTACGGAATTCTTTTAAATGCACTGCAGTTATACCGTTAAGGCTTTATGTAGACTTCTGTGCATTTCGATATCGATTGCTAAACATGTAAATACAAGAAAATCGACTTTATACCTAAATATAAGATTACGTAATTCTTCTAAATGCACTGCCGTTATGCCGTTAACCCTTTATGTAGACTTCAGGAAGATAAATAGGGTGAATTAACTTAAATATGTTAAACTTATGATCTCAAGCATTTCGATATCGATTGCTAAATTTTTTATACAACAAATCGATTTTATACCTAAATATTAAATTACGGAATTCTTCTACATGCACCGCCGTTATGCCGCCATGGCTTCATGTCACTTTCGGTAGGTTAAAGAAGGTAATTTAACTTAAATATGTTAAACTAATGATTTGAAGCATTTCGATATCGATTGCTAAATGTGCTAGTACAAGAAATTTGACTTTATACCTAAACATAGGATAACGGAATTCTTCCAAATGCACTGCCGTTAATCCGCCAAGGCTTTATGTCAACTTCAGTTCGTTAAAATAGGTTTGTTAACTTAAAAATGTTAAACTAATGATTTGAAGCACTTCGATATCGATTTCTAAATGCATATATACAAGAAAATCATTTATACCTATATATAAGATTACGGAATTCTTTTCATGCACTGCCGCCATGCCGCCATGGCTATATGCCAACTTCAAATCGTTAAAGAAGGTTTATTAACTTAAATATGTTAAACTAATGAGTTGAAGCATCTTGATATCGATTGCTAAATGTGCTAGTACAAGAAATTTGACTTTATACCTAAACATAGGATAACGGAATTCTTCCAAATGCACTGCCGTTATACCGTTATGGCTTTATGTAAACTTCAGTAAGATAAAGAAGGTTAATAACCTTAAATATGTTAAAATATCGATTTGAAGCATTTCGTTATCTATTGCTTAATGTGTATATACAAGAAAATCGAATTTATACCTATATATAAGATTACGAATTTCTTCTAAATGCACTGCCGCCATGGCTTTATATCAACTTCAATAAGTTAAAGAAGGTTAACTAACTTAAATATGTTAAACTAATGATTTAAAACATTTCGATATCGCTTGCTAAATGTGTATATACAAGAAAATCGAATTTATACCTAAATATAAGATAACGGAATTCTTCTAAATGCACTGCCGTTATGACGTTAAGGCTTTATGTAGACTTCAGTAAGATAGAGGGGAATAATTAACTTAAATATGTTAAACTTATGATTTGAAGCATTTCGATATCGATTGCTAAACATGTAAATACAAGAAAATCGACTTTGTACCTAAATATAAGATTACGGAATTCTTTTAAATGCACTGCAGTTATACCGTTAAGGCTTTATGTAGACTTCTGTGCATTTCGATATCGATTGCTAAACATGTAAATACAAGAAAATCGACTTTATACCTAAATATAAGATTACGTAATTCTTCTAAATGCACTGCCGTTATGCCGTTAAGGCTTTATGTAGACTTCAGGAAGATAAATAAGGTGAATTAACTTAAATATGTTAAACTTATGATCTCAAGCATTTCGATATCGATTGCTAAATGTGTTTATGCAACAAATCGATTTTATACATAAATATTAAATTACGGAATTCTTCTACATGCACCGCCGTTATGCCGCCATGGCTTCATGTCACTTTCGGTAGGTTAAAGAAGGTAATTTAACTTAAATATGTTAAACTAATGATTTGAAGCATTTCGATATCGATTGCTAAATGTGCTAGTACAAGAAACTTGACTTTATACCTAAACATAGGATAACGGAATTCTTCCAAATGCACTGCCGTTAATCCGCCATGGCTTTATGTCAACTTCAGTTCGTTAAAATAGGTTTTTTAACTTAAATATGTTAAACTAATGATTTGAAGCACTTCGATATCGATTTCTAAATGCATATATACAAGAAAATCGACTTTATACCTAAATATAAGATTACGGAAGTTTTCCAAATTACTGTCGTTATGCCGCAATGGCTTTATTTCACCTTCAATACGTTAAAGTTGGTTAATTAACATAAATATGTAAAACTAATGATTTGAAGCATTTCGATATCGATTGCTAAATATGCAAATACAAGAAAATCGACTTTATACCTTAATATAAGATTACGGAATTCTTCTAAATGCACTGCAGTTATACCGTTTAGGCTTTATGTAGACTTCAGTGTGTTAAAGAAGGTTTATTATAAATAACTTGAAAATGTAAAACTAATGATTTGAAGCATTTCGATATCGAATGCTAAATGTGTATATACAGGAAAATCGACTTTACATATACCTAAATATAAGATTACGGAATTCTTCCAAATGTACTGTCGTTATGCCGCCATGGTTTGTATCAACTACAATACGATAAAGAAGGTTAATTATTTTAAATATGTTAAACTAATGGTTTGAATCATTTCGATATCGACTGCTAAATGTGTAAATACAACAAAATCGACTTTATACCTAAATATAAAATTATAACATTACGGATTTCTTCTAAATGCACTGCCGTTATACCGTTAAGGCTTTATGTAGACCTCATTAAGCTAAAAAATGTTTATTAACTTAATATGTTAAACTAATGATTTGAAGCATTTCGATATCGATAGCTAAATGTGTATATACAAGAAAATCGACTTTATACCTGAATATAAGATTACGGAATTCTTCTACATGCACTTCCGTTATGCCGCCATGGCTTTACATCAACTTCAATATGTTAAAGAAGGTTAAATAACTTACTAACTCGATATCGCTTGCTAAATGTGTATATACAAGAAAATCGAATTTATACCTAAATATAAGATAACGGAATTCTTCTAAACGCACTGCCGTTATGCCGTTAAGGCTTTATGTAGACTTCAGTAAGATAGAGGGGTATAATTAACTTAAATATGTTAAACTTATGATGTGAAGCATTTCGATATCGATTGCTAAATGTGTATGTACAAAAAAATCGACTTTATACCTAAATATAAGATAACGGAATTCATATAAATATACTGCCGTTATGCCGTTATGGCTTTATGTAAACTTCAGTAAGATAAAGAAGGTTAAATAACTCAAATATGTTAAACCAGTTATCTGAAGCATTTCGATATCGATTGCGAAATGTATACATACAAGGAAATCGAATTTATACCTAAATATAAGATTACGGAGTTCTTCCACATGTACTGTCGTTATGCCGCCATGGCTTTTTATCACCTTCAATACGTTAAAGAAGGTTAATTATTTTAAATATGTTAAACTAGTGGTTTGAAGCATTTCGATATCGATTGCTAAATGTGTAAATACAAGAAAATCGACTTTATACCTAAATATAAAATTATAACATTACGGAAATCTTCTAAATGCACTGCCCTTATACCGTTAAGGCTTTATGTAGACTTCAGTAAGCTAAAAAATGTTTATTAACTTAATATATTAAACTAATGATTTGAAGCATTTCGATATCGATAGCAAAATGAGCATATACAAGAAAATCAATTTTATACCTATATATAAGATTACGGAATTCTTTTCATGCACTGCCGCTATGCCGCCATGGCTATATGCCAACTTCAGATCGTTAAAGAAGGTTTATTAACTTAAATATGTTAAACTAATGAGTTGAAGCATCTCGATATCGATTGCTAAATGTATATATACAACAAAATCGACTTTATACCTAAATATAAGATTACGGAATTCTTCTAAAGGCACTGCCGTTATACCGTTATGGCTTTATGTAAACTTCAGTAAGATAAAGAAGGTTACTAACCTTAAATATGTTAAACTATCGATTTGAAGCATTTCGTTATCGATTGCTTAATGTGTATATACAAGAAAATCGAATTTATACCTAAATATAAGATTACGAATTTCTTCTAAATGCACTGCCGTTATGCCGCCATGGCTTTATATCAACTTCAATAAGTAAAAGAAGGTTAACTAACTTAAATATGTTAAACTAATGATTTAAAACATTTCGATATCGCTTGCTAAATGTGTATATACAAGAAAATCGAATTTATACCTAAATATAAGATAACGGAATTCTTCTAAATGCACTGCCGTTATGCCGTTAAGGCTTTATGTAGACTTCAGTAAGATAGAGGGGAATAATTAACTTAAATATGTTAAACTTATGATTTGAAGCATTTCGATATCGATTGCTAAATATGCAAATACAAGAAAATCGACTTTGTACCTAAATATAAGATTACGGAATTCTTTTAAATGCACTGCAGTTTTACCGTTAAGGCTTTATGTAGACTTCTGTGCGTTAAAGGTTTATTAACTTAAATATGTTAAGCTAATGATTTGAAGCATTTCGATATCAATTGCTTAATGTGTATATACAAGAAAATCGACTTTATACCTAAATATAAGATAACGGAATTCTTCTAAATGCACTGCCGATATGCCGCCATGGCTTTAAGCCAACTTCAGATCGTTGAAGAAGGTTTATTAACTTAAATATGTTAAAGTAATGAGTTGAAGCATCTCGATATCGATTGCTAAATGTGTATATACAACAAAATCGAATTTATACCTAAACATAAGATTACGGAATTCTTCTACATGCACTATCGTTATGCCGCCATGGCCTTATGTTAACTTCAGTGCGTTAAAGAAGCTTTATTAACTTAAATATGTTAAAATAATGATTTGAAGTATTTCGATATCGATTGCTAAATGAGTATATACAAGAAAATCGACTTTGTACTCAAATATAAGATTACGGAATTCTTTTAAATGCACTGCAGTTTTACCGTTAAGGCTTTATGTAGACTTCTGTGCGTTAAAGGTTTATTAACTTAAATATGTTAAACTAATGATTTGAAGCATTTCGATATCAATTGCTAAATGTGTATATACAAGAAAATCGACTTTATACCTAAATATAAGATAACGGAATTCTTCTAATTGCACTGGCGATATGCCGCCATGGCTTTAAGCCAACTTCAGATCGTTGAAGAAGGTTTATTAACTTAAATATGTTAAACTAATGAGTTGAAGCATCTCGATATCGATTGATAAATGTGAATATACAAGAAAATCGATTTTATACCTAGATATAAGATTACGGCATTCTTCTACATGCACTGCCGTTGTGCCGCCATGGCTTTATGTCAGCTTCGGTAGGTTAAAAAAGGTAATTTAACTTAAATATGTTAAACTAATGATTTGAAGCATTTCGATATCGATTGCTAAATGTGCTAGTACAAGAAACATGACTTTATACCTAAACATAGGAAACGGAATTCTTCCAAATGCACTGCCGCTATTCCGCCATGGCTTTATGTCAACTTCAGTTCGTTAAAGAGGTTTCATTAACTTAAATATGTGAAACTAATGATTTGAAGCATTTCGATATCGATTGCTAAATGTGTATATACAAGAAAATCGACTTTATACCTAAATATAAGACTACGGAATTCTTCCAAATGTACTGTCGTTATGCCGCCATGGCTTTATGTCAACTTCAGTTCGTTAAAGAGGGTTTATTAACTTTAATATGTTAAACTAATGATTTGAAGCATTTTGATATCGATTGCTAAATGTGTATATATAAGAAAATCGACTTTATACCCAAATATAACATTAAGTAATTCTTCCACATGCACTGCCTTTGTACCGTTAAGGCTTTATGTAAACTTCAGTAAGGTAAAGAAGGTTAATTAACTTAAATATATTGAACTAATGATTTGAGCCATTTCGATATCGATAGCTAAATGAGTGTATAGGTTAAGAAATTCTTTTTAATTCACTGGCGTCATACCGTTAAGGCTTTATGTAAACTTCAGTACGATAAAGTACGCTAATTAACTTAGATATGTTAAACTAATGATTTGAAGCATTTCGATATCGATTGCTAAATGTGTATATACAAGAAAATCGATTTTATACCTAAATATAAGATAAAGGAATTCTTCTAAATGCACTGCCGTTCTACCGTAATGGTTTTATGTAAACTTCAGTTCGTTAAAGAAGGTTTATTAACTTAAATATGTGAAACTAATGATTTGAAGCATTTCGGTATCGATTGCTAAATGTGTATATACAAGAAAATCGACTTTATCCATAAATATTACATTACGTAATTCTTCTAAATGCATTGCCGTTGTACCGTTAAGGCTTTATGTAGACTTCAATAATATTAAAAGGGTTAATTAACTTAAATATGTCAAACTAATGATTTGAAGCATTTCGATATCGATTGCTAAATGTATATATACAAGAAAATCGATTTTATACCTAAATATAAGGTTACGGAATTCTTCCAAATTACTGTCGTTATGCCGCCATGGCTTTATATCACCTTCAATACGTTAAAGATGGTTAATTAACTAAAATATGTTAAACCAATGATTTGGAGCATTTCGATATCGATTGCTAAATATGTAAATACAAGAAAATCGACTTTTTACCTTAATATAAGATTACGGAATTCTTCTAAATGCACTGCAGTTATACTGTTAAGGCTTTATGTAGACTTCAGTGTGTTAAAGAAGGTTTATTATAAATAACTTGAAAATGTAAAACTAATGATTTGAAGCATTTCGATATCGATAGCTAAATGTGTATATACAAGAAAATCGACTTTATACCTGAATATAAGATTACGGAATTCTTCTACATGCACTGCCGTTATGCCGCCATGGCTTTATGTTAACTTCAGTGCGTTAAAGAAGCTTTATTAACTTAAATATGTTAAACTAATTATTTGAAACATTTCGATATCGCTTGCTAAATGTGTATATATAAGAAAATCGAGTTTATGCCTAAATATAAGATAACGGAATTCTTCTAAACGCACTGCCGTTATGCCCTTAAGGCTTTATGTAGGCTTCAGTAAGATAGAGGGGAATAATTAACTTAAATATGTTAAACTTATGATTTGAAGCATTTCGATATCGATTGCTAAATGCGTAAATACAATAAAATCGACTTTGTACCTAAATATTAGATTACGGAATTCTTTTAAATGCACTGCAGTTATACCGTTAAGGCTTTATGTAAACTTCAGTGCGTTAAAGAAGTTTAATTATAAATAACTTGAAAACGTAAAACTAATGATTTGAAGCATTTCGATATAGATTGCTATAAGTGTATGTACAACAATATCGACTTTATACCTAAATAAAAGATAACGGAATTCTTCTACATGCACTGCCGTTATGCCGTTAAGGCTTTTGTAGACTTCAGTATGAAAAAGAGGGTTAATTAACTTTAATATGTTAAACTAATATTTTGAAGCATTTCGATGTCAATTGCTAAATGAGTATATACAAGAAAATCGACTTTATACCTAAATATAAGATTATGGAATTCTTCTAACTGCACTGCCGTTATGCCGCCATGGCTTCATGTCACGTTCGGTAGGTTAAAGAAGGTAATTTAACTTAAATATGTTAAACTAATGATTTGAAGCATTTCGATATCGATTGCTAAATGTGCTAATACAAGAAACTTGACTTTATACCTAAACATAGGATAACGGAATTCTTCCAAATGCACTGCCAATAATCCGCCATGGCTTTATGTCAACTTCAGTTCTTTAAAGAAGGTTTGTTAACTTAAATATGTTAAACTAATGATTTAAAGCATTTCGATATCGATTGCTAAATATGTAAATACAAGAAAATCGACTTTATACCTTAATATAAGAGTACGGAATTCTTCTAAATGCACTGCAGTTATACCGTTAAAGCTTTATGTAGACTTCAGTGCGTTAAAGAAGGTTTATTAACTTAAATATGTTAAACTAATGATTTGAAGCATTTCGATATCGATAGCTAAATGTATATATACAAGAAAATCGACTTTATACCTAAATATAAAATAACGGAATTTTTCTACATACACTGCCGTTATGCCGTTATGGCTTTATATCATTTTCAGTTCGTTAAAGAAGGTTTATTAACTTAAATATGTAAAGCCAGTTATTTGAAGCGTTTCGATATCGATTGCTAAATGTGTAAATACAAGAAAATCGACTTTACACCTAAATATAAAATTATAACATTACGGAATTCTTCTAAATGCACTGCCGTTATACCGTTAATGCTTTATGTAGACTTCAGTAAGCTAAAAAATGTTTATTAATTTAATATGTTAAACTAATGATTTGAAGCATTTCGATATCAATAGCTAAATATGTATATACAAGAAAATGGACTTTATACCTAAATATAAGATTATGGAATTCTTCTGCGTGCACTGCAGTTATGAAAATTAAAGAAGGTTTATTAACTTAAATATGTTAAACTAATGAGCTGAAGCATTTCGATATCGATTGCTAAATGTGTATATACAAGAAAATCGATTTCATACCTAAATAAAAGATTACGGAAATTACCCAAATATACTGCCGTTATGCCGTTATGGCTTCTGTAAAGAAGGTTAATTATTTAAATATGATAAGCTAATGGTTTGAAGCATTTCGATATCGATTGCTAAATGTGTAAATACAAGAAAATCGACTTTATACCTAAATATAAAATTATAACATTACGGAATTCTTCTAAATGCACTGCCGTTATGCCATTAGGGCCTTATGTAGACTTTAGTGCGCTAAAGAAGGTTTATTAACTTAAATATGTTAAACTAATGATTTGAAGCATTTCGATATCGGTTGCTAAATGTGTATATACAAGAAAATCGAATTTATACCTAAATAAAAGATAACATAATTCTTCTAAATGCACTGCCGTTATGCCGTTAATGCTTTATGTATACTTCAGTAAGCTAAAAAATTTTTATTAACTTAATATGTTAAACTAATGATTTGAAGCATTTCGATATCGATTACTAAATGTGTTTGTACAAAAAAATCGACTTTATACCTACATATACGATTACGGAATTCTTCCAAATTACTGTCGTTACGCCGCCATGGCTTCATTTCACCTTCAATAAGTTTAGGATGGTTAATTAACTAAAATATGTTAAATTAATGATTTGGAGCATTTCGATATCGATCGCTAAATATGTAAATACAAGAAAATCGACTTTTTACCTTAATATAAGATTACGGAATTCTTCTAAATGCACTGCAGTTATACTGTTAAGGCTTTATGTAGACTTCAGTGTGTTAAAGAAGCTTTATTAACTTAAATATGTTAAACTAATGATTTGAAACATTTCGATATCGCTTGCTAAATGTGCTTGTACAAGAAACTTGACTGTTTACCTAAACATAGGATAACGGAATTCTTCCAAATGCACTGCCGTTAATCCGCCATGGCTTTATGTCAACTTCAGTTCGTTAAAGAAGATTCGTTAACTTAAATATGTTAAACTAATGATTTGAAGCATTTCGATATCGATTGCTAAATATGTAAATACAAGAAAATCGAATTTATACCTTAATATAAGATTACGGAATTCTTCTAAATGCACTGCAGTTATACCGTTAAGGCTTTATGTAAACTTCAGTGCGTTTTAAAAAAGGTTTATTAACTTAAATATGTTAAACTAATGATTTGAAGCATTTCGATATCGATAGCTAAATGTGTATATACAAGAAAATCGACTTTATACCTAAATATAAGATTACGGAATTCATCTACATGCACTGCCGTTATGTCATCATGGCTATATGCAAACTTCTGATCAATAAAGAAGGCATATTAACTTAAATATGTTAAACTAATGAGTTGAACCATCTCGATATCGATTGCTAAATGCGTATATACAAAAAATCGACTTTATTCCTAAATATAAGATCACGGAATTTTTCCAAATGCACTGCCGTTATACCGTTATGGCTTTATATAAACTTCAGTAAGAAAAAGAAGGATAATTTAAATTAAATATGTTAAACTAATGATTTGAAGCATTTCGATATCGATTACTAAATGTGTATATACAAGAAAATCGACTTTATACCTAAATATAAGATAACGGAATTCTTCTACATGCACTGCTGTTATGCCGCCATGATTTTATGCCAACTTCAGTTCTTCGAAGAAAGTTTATTAACTTTAATATGTTAAAATAATAAGTTGAAGCATCTTGATATCGATTGCTAAATGTGTATATACAATAAAATCGAATTTATACCTAAACATAAGATTACGGAATTCTTCTACATGCACTGCCCTTATACCGTAATGGCTTTATGTTAATTTCAGTGCGTTAAAGAAGGCTTATTAACTTAAATATGTTAAAATAATGATTTGAAACATTTCGATATATATATCGACTTTATATCTAAATATAAGATTATACCTAAATATAAGATTACGTAATTCTTCTATATGCATTGCCGTTATGCCGCTAAGGCTTGATGTAGACTTCAGGAAGATAAATAGGGTTAATTAACTTAAATATGTTAAACTAATGATTTGAAGCATTTCGATATCGCTTGCTCGATGTGTTTATACAACAAATCGATTTTATACCTAAATATAAAATTACGGAATTCTTCTACATGCACTGCCGTTATGCCGCCATGGCTTCATGTCACTTTCGGTAGGTTAAAGAAGGTAATTTAACTTAAATATGTTAAACTAATGATTTGAAGCATTTCGATATCAATTGCTAAATGTGCTAGTACAAGAAATTTGACTTTATACCTAAACATAGGATAACGAAATTCTTCCAAATGCACTGCCGTTAATCCGAAATGGCTTTATGTCAACTTCAGTTCTTTAAAGAAGGTTTGATAACTTAAATATGTTAAACTAATGATTTGAAGCATCTCGATATCGATTGCTAAATGTGTATATACAAGAAAATCGACTTTATACCTAAATTTAAGATTACCGAATTCTTCCAAATTACTGTCGTTATGCCGCCATGGCTTTATTTCACCTTCAATACGTTTAAGATGGTTAGTTAACTTAAATATGTTAAACTTATGATTTGAAACATTTCGATATCGATTGCTAAATATGTAAATACAAGAAAATCGACTTTATACCTTAATATAAGATTACGGAATTCTTCTAAATGCACTGCAGTTATACCGTTAAGGCTTTATGTTAACTTCAGTGCATTAAAGAATGTTTATTAACAATAACTTGAAAATGTAAAACTAATGATTTGAAGCATTTCGATATCGATTGCTAAATGTGTATATACAAGAAAATCGACTTTACATATACCTAAATATAAGATTACGGATTTCTTCCAAATGTACTGTCGTTATGCCGTTAAGGCTTTATGTAGACTTCAGTAAGATAGAGGGGAATAATTAACTTAAATATGTTAAACTTATGATTTGAAGCATTTCGATTTCGATTGCTAAATATGTTAATACAAGAAAATCGACTTTATACCTAAATATAAGATTACGGAATTTTTCCAAATGTGCTGTCGTTATGCCGCCATGGCTTTGTATCACCTTCAATACGTTAAAGAAGGTTTATTAACTTAAATATGTTAAACTAATGATTTGAAGCATTTCGATATCGATTGCTAAATGAGTATATACAAGAAAATCGAATTCATACCTAAATATAAGATTACGTAATTCTTCTAAATGCACTGCCGTTATGCCGTTAAGGCTTTTGCAGACTTCAGTAAGAAAAGAGGGTTTAGTAACTTTAATATGTTAAACTAATGATTTGAAGCATTTCGATATCGATTGCTAATGTGTATGTACAACAAAATCGACTTTATACCTAAATATAAGATAACGGAATTCATATAAATATACTGCCATTATGCCGTTATGGCTTTATGTAAACTTAAGTAAGATAAAGAAGGTTAATTAACTTAAATATGCTAAACAGTTATTTGAATCATTTCGATATCGATTGCAAAATGTGTATGTACAAGAAAATCGACTTTATGCCTAAATATAAGACTACGGAATTCTTCCAAACGCACTGCCGTTATGCCGTTATGGCTTTATATTAACTTCATTTCGTTAAAGAAGGTTTATTAACTTAAATATGTTAGACCAGTTATTTGAAGCATTTCGATATCGATTGCCTAATGCATATATACAAGAAAATCAACTTTATACCTAAATATAAGACTACGGAATTCTTCCAAATGTACTGTCGTTATGCCGGCATGGCTCTTTATCAACTTCATTACGTCAAAGAAGGTTAATTAACTTAAATATGTTAAACTAATGATTTGAAGTATTTCGATATCGCTTGCTAAATGTGTATATACAGGAAAATCGAATTTATACCTAAATATAAAATTATAACATTACGGAGTTCTTCTAAATGCACTGCCGTTATACCGCTAAAGCTTTATGTAGACTTCAGCAAGTTAAAAATTGTTTATTAACTTAATATGTTAAACTAATCTTTTCAAGCATTTCGATATGGATATCTAAATGTGTATATAAAAGAAAATCGACTTTAAGCCTAAATATAAGATTACGGAATTCTTCCAAATGCACTGCCGTTATACCGTTAAGGCTTTATGTAGACTTTAGTAAGCTAAAAAATGTATATTAATTTAATATGTTAAACAAATGATTTGAAGCATCTCGATATCGATAGCTAAATATGTATATACAAGAAAATCGACTTTATACCTAAATACAAGATTACGGAATTCTTCTACATCCACTGCCGTTATGCCAACTTCAGATCGTTAAAGAAGGTTTATTAACTTAAAATGTTAAACTAATGAGTTGAAGCATTTCGATATCGATTGCTAAATGTGTATATACAAGAAAATCGATTTTATACCTAAATAAAAGATTACGGAATTCACTCAAATATACTGCCGTTACGGCTTTATTTAAACTTCAGTAAGATAAAGAAGGTTAATTAACCTAAATATGCTAAACCAGTTATTTGAAGATTTTCGACATCGATTGGTAAATTTGTAAATCCAAAAAACTCGACTACATACCTAAATATAAGATTACGGAATTCTTCCAAATGCACTGCAGTGATGGCTTTATATCAACTTCAATACGTTAAAGAAGGTTAATTAACTTTAAAAATGTTAAACTAATGATTTGAAGCATTT
>JAPZAG010002111.1:0-21427 GCA_027475135.1 Bactrocera correcta
CTTCGAAAGTCCGCTAGTGAAGTTTTATTAGAACTTAACATTGTGTTATATTAAGTGCACATATATTTGTTAAAAAAAAAAAAAAAAAAAGAGAAACCCACAAATCCAGGGTTGATTCGCTTGTAAGAAAACCCACAAGTAAAGCGTTACATTTAATACATTGTTACGAACCAAGTGTGAATCCCGAGTTTTTTTTATTTTAAAAGGAAAGAAAGCGATCAAGTGGTAAGTGAACCAGACATTGAGTGAAACACTGCCGTTATGCCGTTATGGCTTTATGTTAACTTCTGTTCGTTAAAGAAGGTTTATTAACTTAAATATGTTAAACTAATGATTTGAAAATTTTCGAAATCGATTGCTAAATGCATATATACAACAAAATCGGTTTTGTACCTTAATATAAGATAACGGCTATGGCTTTATGTTAACTTCAGTTCGTTTAAGAAGGTTTATTAACTTAGATATGTTACACCAGTTATTTGAAGCATTTCGAAATCGATTTCTTAATGTATATATACAAGAAAATCGACTTTCTACCTAAATATAAGATTACGGAATTCTTCCAAATGTACTGTCGTTATGCCGCCAAGGCTTTATATAAACTTCAATATGTTAAAAAAGGTTTATTAACTTAAATATGTTAAACTAATGATTTGAAGCATTTAGATACCGATTGCTAAATGTAAATATACAAAAAAATCGAATTCATAGCTAAATATAAGATTACGGAGTTCTTCTACATGCACTGCCGTTATGCCGCCATGGCTTTGTGTTAACTTCAGTGCGTTAAAGAAGGTTTGTTAACTTAAATATGTTAAACTAATGATTTGAAGCATTTCGATATCGATTGCTTAATGTGTATATACAACAAAATCGACTTCATACCTAAATATAAGATTGCGGATTTCTTCTAAATGCAATGCCGTTATGCAGTTATGGCTTAATGTTAATTTCGGTTCGTTAAAGAAGGTTTATTAACTTAAATATGTTAAACTAATGATTTGAAGATTTTCGGTATCGATTGCTAAATGTGTAAATACAAGAAAATCGACTTTATACCTATATATAAAAATAAAACATTACGGAATTCTTCTAAATGCACTGCCGTTATACCGCCATGGCTTTATGTAGACTTCAATAGGTTAAAGAAGGTTAATTAACTTAAATATGTTAAACCAGTTATTTGAAGCATTTCGATATCGATTGCTTAATGCATATATACAAAAAAATTGACTTTATACCTAAATATAAGATTACGGAATTCTTCCACATGTACTGTCATTATGCCGCCATGGCTTTATATCAACTTCAATACGTTAAAAAGCGTTAATTAACTTAAATATGTTAAACTAATGATTTGAAGCATTTAGATATCGATTGCTAATTGTGTATATACAAAAAAAGCGAATTTATAGCTAAATATAAGATTACGGAATTCTTCTACATGCACTGCCGTTGTGCCGCCATGGCTTTGTGTTAACTTCAGTGCGTTAAAGTAGGTTTGTTAACTTTAATATATTAAACTAATGATTGAAATGACAAGAAAATCGACTTTATACCTAAATATAAGATTACGTAATTCTTCTAAATGCTTTGCCGTTATGCCGTTAAGGCGTTTGTAGACTTCAGTAAGATAAAGAGGGTTAACTAACTTAAATATGTTAAACTTATGAGATGAGGCATTTCGGTATCGATTGCAAAATATGTAAATACAAGAAAGTCGACTTTATACATAAATATAAGATTACGGAACTCTTCTAAATGCACTGCCGTTATGCCGTTATGGCTTTGTGTTAACTTAAGTGCGTTAAAGTAGGTTTGTTAACTTAAATATGTTAAACTAATGATTTTAAGCATTTCGTTATCGATTGCTAAATGTTTATATACAAGAAAATCGATTTTATACCTAAGTATAAGATTACGGAATTCCTCTACATGCACTGCCGTTATGCCGCCATGGCTTTATGCCAACTTCCGTTCGTTAAAGAAGGTTAATTAACTTAAATATGTTAAACTAATGATTTGAAGCATTTCGATATCGATTGCTAAATGCGTATATACAACAAAATCGACTTTATACCTAAATATAAGCTTACGGATTTCTTCTAAATGCACTGCCGTTATGCCGCCATGGCTTAATGTTAACGTCAGTGCGTTAAAAAAGCTTTATTAACTTAAATATGTTAAACTTATGATTTGAAGCATTTCCATATCGATTGCTAAATGTGCATATACAAGAAAATCGACTTTATACCTAAATATAAGATAACGGAATATTTCTAAATGCACTGCCGTCATGCCGTTATGGCTTTATGTTAACTTCTGTTCGTTAAAGTAGCTTTATTACCTCAAATATGTTTAACCAGTTATTTGAAGCATTTCGATATCGATTGCTAAATGCATATATACAAAAAAATCGACTTTCTACCTAAACGTAAGATTACGGAATTCTTCCAAATGTACTGTCGTTTTGCCGCCAAGGCTTTATATCAACTGCAATATGTTAAAAAAGGTTATTTAACTTAAATATGTTAAACTAATGATTTGAAGCATTTAGATACCGATTTCTAAATGTGAATATACAAAAAAATCGAATTCATAGCTAAATATAAGATTACGGAATTCTTCTACATGCACTGCCGTTATGCCACCATGGCCTTATGTAGACTTCAGTAAGCTAAAAAAAGTTTGTTAACTTAAGTATGTTAAACTAATGATTTGAAGCATTTCGATATCGATTGCTAAATGCGTATATACAACAAAATCGACTTTATACCTTAATACAAGCTTACGGATTTCTTCTAAATGCACTGCCGTTATGCCGCCATGGCTTAATGTTAACGTCAGTGCGTTAAAAAAGCTTTATTAACTTAAATATGTTAAACTAATGATTTGAAGCATTTCCATATCGATTGCTAAATGTGCATATACAAGAAAATCGACTTTATACCTAAATATAAGATAACGGAATATTTCTAAATAAACTGCCGTTATGCCGTTATGGCTTTATGTTAACTTCAGTTCGTTTAAGAAGGTTTATTAACTTAGATATGTTACACCAGTTATTTGAAGCATTTCGAAATCGATTTCTTAATGCATGTATACAAGAAAATCGACTTTCTACCTAAATATAAGATTACGGAATTCTTCCAAATGTACTGTCGTTATACCGTTATGGCTTTATGTTAACTTCAGTTAGTTAAAGAAGGTTTATTAACTTAAATATGTTAAACCAGTTATTTGAAGCATTTCGATATCGATTGCTTAATGCATATATACAAGAAAATTGACTTTATACCTAAATATAAGATTACGGAATTCTCCCGAATGTACTGTCGTTATGCCGCCATGGCTTTATATCAACTTCAATGCGTTAAAAAGGGTTAGTTAACTTAAATATGTTAAACTAATGATTTGAGGCATTTAGATATCGACTGCTAAATGTGTATGTACAAAAAAAGCGAATTTATAGCTAAATATAAGATTACGGAATTCTTCTACATGCACTGCCGTTATGCCGCCATGGCTTTGTGTTAACTTCAGTGCGTTAAAGTAGGTTTGTTAACTTTAATATGTTAAACTAATGGTTTGAACCATTTAGATATCGATTTCTAAATGAGTATATACACGAAAATCGACTTTATACCTAAATATAAGATAACGTAATTCTTCTAAATGCACTGCCGTTATACCGTTAAGGATTTATGTAGACTTCAGTAAGCTAAAAAATGTTTATTAACTTAATATGTTAAACTAATGATTTGAAGCATTCCGATATCGATATCCAAATGTGTATATACAAGAAAATCGACTTTATACCTAAATATAAGTTTACGGAATTCTTCTACATGCACTGCCGTTATGCCGTTATGGCTTTATGTTAACTTCTGTTCGTTAAAGTAGGTTTATTACCTCAAATATGTTAAACCAGTTATTTGAAGCATTTCGATATCGATTGCTAAATGCATATATACAAAAAAATCGACTTTATACCTAAATATAAGATTACGGAATTCTTCCAAATGTACTGTCGTTATGCCGCCATGCCTTTATATCACCTTTAATACGTTAAAGAAGGTTAATTGACTTAAATATGTTAAATTAATGCTTTGAAACATTTCGATATCGATTGCTAAATGTGTATATACAAGAAAATCGACTTTATATCCAAATTTAAGATTACGGAATTCTTCTAAATGCACTGTCGTTTTGCCGCCATGGCTTTATGCCAACTTCAGTTCGTTAAAGAAGGTTAATTAACTTAAATATGTTAAGCTAATGATTTGAAACATTTCGATATCGATTGCAAGATGTGTATATACAAGAAAATCGAATTTATGCCTAAATATAAGACTACGGAATTCTTCCAAATGCCCTGCCGTTATGGCTTTATGTCAACTTCAGTTCGCTAAAGGAAGTTTATTAACTTAAATATGTTAAACCAGTTATCTGAAGCATTTCGATATCGATTGCGAAATGTATATATACAAGAAAATCGACTTTATACCTAAATATAAGATTACGGAATTTTTCCACATGTACTGTCGTTATGCGGACATGGCTTTATATCACCTTCAATACGCTAAAGAAGGATAATTATTTTAAATATGTTAAACTAATGGGTTGAAGCATTTCGATATGGATTGCTAAATATGTAAATACAAGAAAATCGACTTTATACATAAATATAAGATTACGGAATTCATCGAAATACACTGCCGTTATGGCTTTATATAAACTTCAGTACTTTAAAAAAGGTTGTTTAACTTAAATATGTTAAAGTAATTATTTGAAGCATCTCGATATCGATTCCCAAATGTGTAAATACATGAAAATAGACTTTAACCTAAATATAAAATTACGGAATTTTTCTACATGCACTCCCGTTATGCCGCCATGGCATTATGCCAACTTCAGTTCGTTAAAGAGGTTTTATTAAATTAAATATGTGAAACTAATGATTTGAAGCATTTCGATATCGATTGCTAAATATGTATATACAAGAAAATCGACTTTATTCCTCAATATAAGATTACGGAATTCTTCTACATGCACTGCCGTTATGCCGCCATGGCTTTATGCCAACTTCAGTTCGTTAAAGAGGATTTATTAACTTTAATATGTTAAACTAATGATTTGAAGCATTTTTATATCGATTGCGAAATGTATATATACAAGAAAATCGACTTTATACCTCAATATAAGATTACGGAATTCTTCTACATGCACTGCCGTTATGCCGCCATGGCTTTATATCAACTTCAGTACGTTAAAGAAGGTTAATTAACTTAAATATGTTAAACTAATGATTTGAAGCATTTCGATATCGCTTGCTAAATGTGTATATACAAGAAACTCGATTTTATACCTAAATATAAGATAACGGAATTCTTCTAAATGCACTGCCGTTATGCCGTTAAGGCTCTATGTAGACTTCAGTAGGATAAACAGGATTAATTAACTTAAATATGTTAAACTAATGATTTGAAGCACTTCGATATCAATTGCTAAATAAATAAATACAAGAAAATCGAATTTATACCTAAATAAAATAAATAAATTCTTCTAAATGCACTGCAGTTATACCGTTAAGGCTTTATATAAATTTCAGTACGTTAAAGAAGGTAAATTTACCTAAATATGCTAAACTAATGATTTCAAGCATTTCGATATCGATTGCGAAATTTGTATGTACAAGAAAATCGATTTTATACCTAAATAAAAGATTACGGAATTCACCCAAATATACTGCCGTTATGGCGTTATGTAAACTTCGGTAAGATAAAAAAGGTTAATTAACCTAAATATGCTAAACCAGTTTTTTGAAGCATTTCGATATCGATTACTTAATGCGTATATACAAGAAAATCGACTTTATACCTAAATATAAGATTACGTAATTCTTCTAAATGCACTGCCGTTATGCCGTTAAGGCTTTTGTAGACTTCAGTAAGATAAAGAGCGTTAATTAACTTAAATACGAGGGCTGTCTGATAAATAACCGACCTCAACGTGAAGCTAGCGGCACCTCTGAAAACAAAGTTTCTACTTCAAATTGGCTATATTGTAATAGCTACTCGCAAAATTTCAGAAATTTATCTTGCGCAATTATCTGTTGATAGTCGTTTTTGTGAGTCTAATTCGGTGATTTCCCAAAAATGGAAAAAATTGAATATCGAGCTTGGAAGATGATGAACGTCCTGGGCGTCCAAAAGCTGTAACCACTAACGATAACATCGCTAAAGTTCATCAATTGGTATTAGACGACCGCCGGATTAAAGTTAAGGAAATAGCTGAGATCATGAAGATGTCGAAAGAACGTGTTTGTCACATATTAAACCAAGATTTGGGCATGAGAAAGATGTCCGCGCTTTGGGTGCCGCGTTTGCTTACGCTAGACCACAAACGTGCGCGCATGAACATTTCCAGCGCACTGTTGGCTCAGTTTAGAGGCAATACGACCAAGTTTTGGCGCCGATTGATAACTGTAGACGAAACTTGGATTCATCATTAGACGCCCGAAACAAAAATCCAATCTAAACAGTGGATTGAAAAGGGGGAACCGGCCCCAAAAAAACCTAAAGCTGTGTATTCGGCTGTGAAAGTGATGGCGAGTGTTTTTTGGGACAGCCATGGAATTATATTTATCGGCTATCTTGAAAAAGGAAAAACTATAACAGGAGCATACTATGCATCATTATTAGACAAGCTTAAGGAAGAAATTTCGAAAAAGCGGCCACATTTGCAAAAAAAAAGAAAATCTTGTTCCACCAAGACAACGCACCATCTCACACCTCAACAGTCGCCATGGCGAAAATCCACGAATTGCGGTTCGAACTGCTTGACCATCCACCGTATTCACCGGATCTAGAACCAAGCGACCTTTTTTTGTTTCCTCAATTTAAAACTGCGCTCGGCGGTCAGAGATTTTCGTCAAACGAGAAGGCAATCTCTTTCGTGAACTCGTATTTTGCAGACAAAGACGCCAAGTACTATTTGGAAGGGTTGCAGAGATGGGAGCATCGCTGGGAGAAGTGTGTGCAGTTAGAAGGAGACTATGTAGAAAAAAAAAAATTTGAAAAAGTCGCGTGCATGGAGGTTACGTCGGTTATTTAGCAGACAGCCCTCGTATGTTAAAGTAATGATTTGAATCATTTCGATATCAATTGCTAAATGTGTATGTACAACAAAATCGACTTTCTACCTAAACATAAGATAACGGAATTCATACAAATATACTGCCGTTATGGCTTTATGTAAACTTCAGTAAGATAAAGAAGGTTAATTAACTTAAATATGCTAAACCAGTTGTTTGAAGCATTTCGATATCGATTGCAAAACGTGTATATACAAGAAAATCGACTTTAAACCTAAATATAAGATTACGGAATTCTTCCAAATGCACTGCCGTAATGGCTTTATATCAACTCCAATACGTTCAAGAAGGTTAATTTACTTAAATATGTTAAACTAATGATTTGAAGCATTTCGATATCGACTGCTAAATGTGTAGATATAAGAAAATCGACTTTATACCTAAATACAAAATTATAACATTACGGAATTCTTCTAAATGCACTGCCGTTATACCGTTAAGGCTTTATGTAGACTTCAGTGCGTTAAAGAAGGTTTACTAACTTAAATATGTTAAACTAATGACTTGAACCATTTCGATATGTTAGTTAACCCTCTTTATCTTACTGAAGTCTACAAAAGCCTTAACGGCATAACGGCAGTGCATTCAGAGAAATTCCGTTATCATATATTTAGGTGTAAAGTCGATTTTCTTGTATATATACATTAAGAAATCGATTTCGAAATGCTTCAAATAACTGGTGTAACATATCTAAGTTAATAAACCTTCTTTAACGAACTGAAGTTAACATAAAGCCACAACGGCATAACGGCAGTGCATTTAGAAGAATTCCGTAAGCTTATATTTAGGTATATAGTCGATTTTGTTGTATATACGCATTTAGCAATCGATATCGAAATGCTTCAAATCATTAGTTTAACATATTTAAGATAATTAACCTTCTTTAATGTATTGAAGGTGATAAAAAGCCATGGCGGCATAACGACAGTACATTTGGAAGAATTCCGTAACCTTATATTTAGGTATAAAAAAAATTTTCTTGTATATATGCATTTAGCAATCGATTTCGAAAATCTTCAAATCATTAGTTTAACATATTTAAGCTAATTAACCCTCTTTTTCTTACTGAAGTCTACAAAAGCCTTAACGGCATAACGGCAGTGCATTCAGAGAAATTCCGTTATCATATATTTAGGTGTAAAGTCGATTTTCTTGTATATATGCACTAAGCAATCGATTTCGAAATGCTTCAAATAACTGGTGTAACATATCTAAGTTAATAAACCTTCTTTAACGAACAGAAATTAACATAAAGCCATAACTGCATAACGGCAGTGCATTTAGAAGAACTCCGTAATCTTATATTTAGGTATAAAGTCGATTTTCTTGTATATACATATTTAGCAATCAATATCGAAATGCCTCAAATCATTAGTTTAACATATTTAAGTTAATTAACCTTCTTTAACGTATTGAAGGTGATATAAAGCCATGGCGGCATAACGACAGTACATTTGGAAGTATTCCGTAACCTTAAAGTTGGGTATAAAGAAGATTTTCTTGCATATATGCATTTAGCGATCGATTTCGAAATGCTTCAAATAACTGGTTTAACATATTTAAGTTAATAAACCTTCTTTAACGAACAGAAGTTAACATAAAGCCACAACGGCATAACGACAGTGCATTTAGAAGAATTCCGTAATCTTATATTTGGGTATAAAGTCGATTTTCTTGTATATACACATTTAGCAGTCGATATCGAAATGCTTCAAATCATTAGTTTAACATATTTAAGTTAATTAACCATCTTAATCTTACTGAAGTCTACAAACGCCCTAATGGCATATCGGCAAAGCATTTAGAAGAATTACGTAATCTTATATTTAAGTATAAGGTCGATTTTCTTGTATATACTCATTTAGCAATCGATATTGAAATGCTTCAAATCATTATTTTAACATACTTCAGTTAACAAACCTACTTTAACGCACTGAAGTTAACACAAAGCCATGGCGGCATAACGGCAGTGCATTTAGAAGAATTCCGTAATCTTTTATTTAGCTATAAATTCGATTTTTTTGTATATACACATTTAGCAATCGATATCGAAATGCTTCAAATCATTAGTTTAATATATTTAAGTTAATTAACCTTTTTTAACGTATTGAAGTTGATATAAAGCCATGGCGGCATAACGACAGTACATTCGGAAGAATTCCGTAATCTTATATTTAGGTATAAAGTCAATTTTCTTGTATATATGCATTAAGCAATCGATATCTAAATGCTTCAAATAACTGGTTTAACATATTTAAGTTAATAAACCTTCTTTAACGCACTGAAGTTAACATAAAGCCATGGCGGCATAACGACAGTACATTCGGAAGAATTCCGTAATCTTATATTTAGGTATAAAGTCGATTTTGTTGTATATATGCATTTAGCAATCGATTTCGAAAATCTTCAAATCATTAGTTTAACATATTTAAGTTAATAAAGCTTCTTTAACGCACTGAAGTTAACATAAAGCCATGGCGGCGTAACGGCAGTGCATTTAGAAGAATTCCGTAAGCTTATATTTAGGTATAAAATCGATTTTGTTGTATATACACATTTAGCAATCGATATCGAAATGCTTCCAATCATTAGTTTAACATATTTAAGGTAATTAACCTTCTTTAACGTATTGAAGGTGATATAAAGCCATGGCGGCATAACGACAGTACATTTGGAAGAATTCCGTAATCTTATATTTAGGTATAAAGAAGATTTTCGTGTATATTTGGCGATGATGCGGTACTAGGAAGAATTGTTGTTCACACTTTGATGGTCGCTGACGAACTATATTTCAATTTAGTGCTTTTGATCTCACATTCTTACATTCGTTAAGTTTAAGGATAAATTACATAAAATGGCAAACTTAAGAAGTATAGTACGAATAAATATTATGTACAGTACAAATCAAAATTAGGAGTAATTATTATAACTAGTGTAGAGTGGTGATCTCCACATTACCCCCCTTCTAGATTTCTGTGAATTGACTTGCAATACATCTAGAGGGTCTGAGGTTTGGTTAGAATTAACAGCTGGTTCTTCATCTGCTATATTGTAACTTGGCTTGAGGCGGTCGATTGAAATAACGATGTTTTTGCCTTTTATTTCGATTGTAAAATTTTTGTCGTTTTTTGAAATAACTTTATAGGGTCCATCGTATGGTTGTGTCATAGAAGGAGTTACTCGATCGTTGCGTACATATACGTGTGTTGATTGAAATAAATTCTTATTTACGAATGGTGTACTTGGAGAATGCCATGAAGTTTCGACGGGACGAATTTTTTGAAGATGACGTCGTAATTTTTCAACAAAAATTGAGTTCGGCTGCATATTTGGTTTTGTAGTAAAAAACTCGCCAGGTAATCGTGTTGCGGTTCCGAATAACATTTCGGCTGCGGAAGCCTTTAAGTCTTCCTTAACGGCATTTCGTAGTCCTAAAAGAGTAAGTCCTAAATTATCTACCCAAGATTCTTTTCCGGTGGCTAGTATGGCGTTTTTGAATGAACGGTGCCACCTTTCTATCAATCCATTCGTTTGTGGATGATACGGTGATGTACGTTCACGCTGAGTACCTAATGTTAGTAACATTTCTTGAAACATTTTGGATTCGAATTGAGTTCCTTGGTCTGTGATTATCTTCTGAGGTGAGCCATATCGTCCAACCCATTCGTTCAAGAAAGCTCTACATACTGTTTCTGCTTGAATGTCGACAAGAGGTATCGCTTCGGGCCATCTCGAAAAGCGATCGATGAGTGTAAGACAATATTTGAATCCCTGATTAAGAGGTAATGGTCCAATTATATCAACGTGAACAACTTGAAAGCGTTGGTCTGGCATTTCTAAACGTTGTAATGGAGACTTGATGTGGCGTAAAACTTTGCTGCGACTGCAACGGATGCAGGCACGAACAAATGCTTTGCAGTCCTTTCGCATATTTACCCAAACAAAATGTTGAGAAATCATCTTTAGAGTTGCGTTGGCCCCAACGTGAGCGAGGTCGTGAACATTGTGTAGAATCTGCTTACAAATCGTTTGCGGTACGATGGGTCTAACTTGGCTCATTAATACATCGCAAAGTAATGTAGCGTTGCTGCCTTCCAATCTGAAATGTTTAAGTTGTAAAGAGTGTTTTATCTTACCAGTAACAAGTGCTTGAATGTTTGAGTCAGATTTTTGTTCGTTGGCCATATCAGTGTAGTTGATCGATGTTATTGTGTTGATACGCGACAATATATCTGCGGTTTGGTTTTTTGAACCCGGAATGTGACGGATGTCTGTTGTAAACTGACTAATATAGTCAAGTTGTCTAATCTGACGAGGTGAACCTTTGTCGTTTCGCTTATGAAAAGAATAAATTAATGGCTTATGATCCGTATAAATGCATGTTTGATTGCCTTCGATTAGGAATTGAAAATGTTTTATGGCGAGATAGATTGCAAGAAGTTCTCTATCGTAAACTGAGTAATGCTTTTCTGTTTCCGTTAGACGACGTGAAAAATATCCAAGGGGTTCTGGTTCGTTATTTACTAATTGGTGAAGTACAGCTCCTACTGCGACATCGGATGCGTCTGTGAATAAACGGAGTTGAGCACCAACATGAGGGTATGCTAAAGTAGCTGCATCGGCCATATTTTGTTTACAATCTTCAAAAGCGTTGATTGCTTCATCTGTCCAATCGATACGAGTTTTATCATTGCGTTTGTTTCCTTTGATAAGTGTTTGTAAAACGGCTTGACGTTTTGCGGCGTTAGGTAAAAATTTGCGATAGAAATTGATAGATGCTAGGAAACTTTTTAATTCGTTGGCCACTGTAGGTCGTTTAGCTTTTAAAATAGCCTCAACTTTTTCTGGTAGCGGGCGAATACCTTTATGCGTAATGCTGTGACCTAAGAATTTTATTTCTTTCTTACCAAATTCACATTTCGATGGATTAATTGTTAGACCAGTTGCGCGGAGTCGTTGGAATATCATGCGTATATGTTTCGCATGTTCCTCCATGTTTGCTGAAGCTATGCATATGTCATCAACATAAGGAAAGGCGAAGTCAAGACCTCGTAAGGCTTCATGTATGAGGCGTTGAAAAGTTTGTGCTGCATTTCGTAGACCAAACGTCATATGAGTAAACTCATATAGACCGAATGGTGTTATTATGGCTGTTTTCTTTATGTCTTCCGGTCGAACGGGTATTTGATGGAATGCTCTTTGTAGATCGATCTTGCCAAAAACTGTTTTTCCTCGTAGGATTGTTAAGCAGTCATGAATAAACGGAATAGGATAACGGTCTGGAATGGTGATTTTATTGAGCGCACGGTAATCTCCACATGGTCGCCAATTGCCGTCTGCTTTGCGGACCATGTGAAGCGGACTAGCCCAATTGCTCTTCGAAGGGCGACACACGCCTATTTGCATCAGATATTCGAATTCAGTTCGTGCGGCTTTAAGTTTATTGTGGTCGAGCTTTCGAGCACGAGCTGTAACGGGTTGACCTTGGGTTTCAATTACGTGACATACCTCAGTCTTTACTGGTTTTCGATCTAGATTCATTTCTGTGAGGTCCTTAAATTCCTTGAATAACTTTGCGAATGGACACTGTATGTCGAAAGCTTTTATCTGCATATTCAACTCTTTGTGAATAGTGCAAGGCGCTTCGAGATTTGTCTTGTTGTCGATTAATTTGTTGCGTTTTAGATCGATGATCAAGTCGTAGTGACGAATAAAATCACTGCCAATGATTGATGTATTAACGTCTGCAACCATAAAGTTCCACATGAATTTGCGACGAAGACCAAGATCCACGTGTTGGCGTACTAAACCGTAAGTTTTTATTGGAGTACCGTTGGCTGCGTATAACGTGACGTTTGTTGGGCGAAGAGAATTAAAATTGTTTTTGTTTGGAAGAACACTGTAATCGGCACCAGTGTCTATGAGATATTTTACGTTTGATGACTGGTCTTTGATGAAAAGTTGATTTACTGCTGCGTTGACGTGATTGGCGTCAGCATCGCTGACTGAAACTTCTAGTCATTCATGCTGGGTGTTGGTACTTTGTCGACGTAGACATGGACTACGGCATCGGTTGGCGGAGTCTCCAAAAGTTTGATGGTACCAACATTCTTTTGTATTGCGTGAGGAAGATCTTCGCTCACTCGATTGACTATGTCGTCTAGGAAATCTGCGACTAGTGCGTGAGCGACTGCGTTCTCGTGTGCGCATATTATCAAATTTGCGTTGCAATTCGTTAATCGTATTTGATAGTTGAAAAATCGTGTCTTGTTGAGTCTGAGACGATGTACTGGCGGCGTGATCCGATGATGAACAAATTTGACGCTGGGTTAACGTTTCCATAATAGCGTCGGCAACTGCAATTTGGACATCTATCGTACCTTCGCGTGCGATTACGGATGCTCTTATTAATTCCGGTAAGCGTTGGATCCACATGGCTCTAAGAGTTTCTTCCGAAAAGGAATTTCCTGCCACTCGTCTCATGGCATTAAATAGTTGACTCGGACGTTGATCACCTAGTACCATCTCCTCCAATAATCGTTGAATTTTACGTTGATAACTTTCACCAAAATATTTGAGAAGTTCAGTCTTGAGAAACTCATACATGCCAATGCCTGAGTTGGTAATGCGTTGCGTATTTTCTGCGTTTTTACTGATTTGGCTAATGGTTGGTAGCGTAAGAGGATCTAAAGTAGCCATCACATGGTAATAACGTTGAGCGTCGCTGTTCATGTTGCATGCCTTAAACCAATAGTCCACCGATGTGAACCATGCATCCATATCGTTTGGTGTTATGCGAGGCATCGGAATACGTGCATGTGCTTCAGGTGCAGTATACCGTTGAAGCGGTGCAAACTGTACACATTGATGATCTGGAAACGGGATCGCATCATTTTTACGTTGCTGTGAAAACGGTACTATGTTCGGCTGATGTAAATTCCTATACGGTACTTCGCTGCCCTCTGTCTGCGCTGGCTTCGTCTGACGCGCAGCTTCACTTGCTGCCTCTAAATGTATGACCGTATGACTTTGACTTTCAGGTTGAATGTCATTGGCGCTCCAACTGCTTCCGTAGTGTCTAAATGCTTCTGGGACTACTGGAATTCCATCGCTGCCAGATATGGTTTCGCTTTCCACAGGTTGAAGGTGTTCGTCCATTTTGAATAAGCGCGGGGTTTAGAAAAATATCAAAAAATTTTTCTCTTCTGACACCAATTTGGCGATGATGCGGTACTAGGAAGAATTGTTGTTCACACTTTGATGGTCGCTGACGAACTATATTTCAATTTAGTGCTTTTGATCTCACATTCTTACATTCGTTTAAGTTTAAGGATAAATTACATAAAATGGCAAACTTAAGAAGTATAGTACGAATAAATATTATGTACAGTACAAATCAAAATTAGGAGTAATTATTATAACTAGTGTAGAGTGGTGATCTCCACATATATATGCATTTAGCAATCGATTTCGAAATGCTTCAAATAACTGGTTTAACATATTTAAGTTAATAAACCTTCTTTAACGAGCAGAAATTAACATAAAGCCACAACGGCATAACGGCAGTGCATTTAGAAGAATTCCGTAATCTTATATTTAGGTATAAAGTCGATTTTCTTGTATATACACATTTAGCAATCGATATCGAGATGCTTCAAATCATTAGTTTAACATATTTAAGTTAAATAACCATCTTAATCTTACTGAAGTCTACAAAAGCCTTAACGGCATAATGGCAGTGCATTAAGAAGAATTACGTAATCTTATATTTACGTTTGAAGTCGCTTTTCTTGTATATACACATTTAGCAATCGATATCGAAATGCTTCAAATCAGTAGTTTAACATACTTAAGTAAATAAAGGTTCTTTAACGCATTGAAGTTAACATAAAGCCATGGCGGCATAACGGCCGTGCATGTAGAAGAATTCCGTAATCTTATATTTAGGTATAAATTCGATTTTCTTGTATATACACATTTAGCAATCGATATCGAAATGCTTCAAATCATTAGTTTAACATATTTAAGTTAATTATCCTCCTATAACTTATTGAAGTCTATATAAAGCCATGGCGGCATAACGGCAGTGCATTTAGAAGAATTCCGTATTCTTATATTTAGGTATAAAGTCGATTTTCTTAAATTTACACAATAAGCAATCGATATCTAAATGCTTCAAATCATAAGTTTAACATATTTAAGCTAATTAACCCTGTAACCGGCGAGCCTGCCTTTAGACGGTGTATAATTAATATGTTGCTATGCAGCTCTTATATTTCAAATCTCTATTCCAACGGTAAATATCAGCAGACAACAACACAATTCTCTTATTGAAACAAATTACAGTAAGCATTCGTCATTTGATTGCAAATCGTTGAGTGCTAAAGTCAATTTTTTGAGAAAGTGTGTAAAATAATTATTTGTGTATCAAGTGGAGTTTTTAAAATAGTATAAAATCGTTAAAATTCATGATTTGCGTGAACAAAAATTTTTTCATATAGGTAAATATATATTCTTTTATGTTTTGTGCTTTATTGTTAAGTTCTTAGCAAAACTTTGTTTGTAGCCGGTGAAAATTGAACACCGTCTAAAGGCGGATCTGCCGGTTAAAAGCAAATTTTGCATACACGTGGCTCTAGTCCATTTTCTTAATCATTTCATATTTCTTTAAACATTTTTGGGTTTTAAACATTCTGGGAAACAATTAGCAGTTTCAAAATGTTTTCACAGAGAAAAAATTTTCATTTCTCAAAATTAACTGATGAGGAAATTGCTTGAACTCATGGCTGAATTGGTGGATGGCACAGATTCAGAAGACGATTTCGACGACGATAATGATGATTTGGAAGACCCAGACTTTCAATTACCAAACGTAGACTTTGCTACATTTCAAGAAGAATGGGATAGTGCAGATAACAATGATTTTGAAAATATCTTTAGAAACTCACAATACCATCCGGCAGAAGTGCATAACAATGTGGAACAGTCTGACGAGTCTTTACCATCAAAACCTGGGAAAACAAAAACAAAAAGGGCAAGATCCCCCCTACCAGAAACTGAAGCTGGTGAAAGTCCAGTAGTATCAAACGCGGGGGGGTTTAGCCGAAATATAAAAGATATTTCCCTCCAAAATCCAGAGTTCAGAAAAATTTTATGGAAAAAAAAATTTCTTGAACTTGAAAAAAATGATGTAGTTTTTCAAGGAAACAAGGAATTGCCGCAACAATTCAAAGAATTAACCACACCATTCCGTTGCTTTAATTATTTTTTTAACGATGACTTGCAAAATGAAATTGTGTATCAGAGCAATTTGTATGCAAAACAGCAAGATGTTTCTACAAACTTTACTTTGACATCGTGTGATTTAAAAAAATATATCGGAATTTTAATTTATATGTCTGTGTACCGATATCCCAGTGTCGAGAGTTACTGGTCCAAACATTCTTTCGAGCCAGTTAGAAACGCAATGACTTCCAAACAGTTTTTTTCAATCAGAAAATATCTTCATTTCAATGATACCAAAAAAATGAAAAAAACCACAGGAAGCAGGATTGATGAATTGTATCAAAAATTCGTCCACTTATTGATAGACTCAATATGCGATTTGATTCTGTGCCAAAAACAGCTCGGTTATGCATTGATGAACAAATGTGTTCAACAAAAATGTTGACAAAATTTCGACAATATATGCCCGCAAAGCCCCATAAATATGGCATGAAACTTTTTTTTCTTTGTGACTCAAATGGCTTTTCGTACAGATTTGAAGTATACAAAGGAGCTGGCGATAATAAAGTAATACCTAATACTCCTGATTTAGGATCAACAGCCAATGTAGTCATAAGGTTGTCAAATACAATTCCAGATTTCAAAAATCACATATTGTACTTTGATAATTTTTATACCTCTCTGCCACTTCTTGTTTATTCACGAAGGAGAGGAATTTAGGCATTAGGAACAGTCCGATCAAACAGAATACCCAACTGCAAGCTGACAAGGGAAGTGGAATTAAAAGATAAAGAACGTGGATACTCAGAGGAGTTGGTTGGCCGTGCCTTTGGAGTAGACATATCTTGTGTTCAATGGAAGGACACAAAATATGTACGACTGGTATCCACGTATGCTGGAATTAAGCCATTTAAAACACTAAACAACAATTCACAACCCTTAAAAATATGCCGTTATGATCGGAAAAATAAATCATACGTCGATGTAGACTGTCCTAATATAATTAAAGAATATAACCGCCATATGGGTGGTGTTGATTTGATGGACAGTTTACTTGGTCGCTATCACATCAGAGTTAAGACCAAAAAATGGACTTTGCGTTTATTTTATCACTTAATTGATATGTCGATAGTAAATTCATACCTCCTTTTTCAGCGTATTCATGGAATTAACTGTAAAGATATTTATCATAAAAAATTACCAAATTTTCGTATTGAAGTGGCTGATGTACTTTGTCGTTATGAGGAGACTAACGCCAAAAGCGCCGTCGGTAGACCTCAGAGCCAAAGTCCACAAATACAAAAAATTTAAGAAATCCTACGATCCACCTGCTGACATTCGTTTTGATGGAGTTGGACATATGCCTGACGTTTTGAGCCGCAGTGGCAAAAAAGTATGCAAACTTCCGGGATGTAAGTCCGAAACACAAATGTATTGTACTAAGAGTAAATTAAATCTGTGCCTCTCACACAATAACAAATGTTTTCAAATTTATCATCAAAACAATAAAAAGAACTGAAAAAAGTTTCAATTAAAATCATCCTCTAATAAAAGTTTTTATTACGTTACCAGGCAGGTCCGCCTTTTGGCGGTCAACATAATTTCTCACCTGGAAGGTAAGTTTGGATTTTTTTTTACCTTTTAACATTGCCGTATGTTTTATTTAGCCAAAAACTATGAAAAAAAAATTTTTTTTATCGAAAAAAAATTGGCCGGTTAGAGGGTTAACCATCTTTATCTTACTGAAGTCTACAAAAGCCTTAACGGCATAATGGCAGTGCATTCAGAGAAATTCCGTTATCATATGTTTAGGTATAAAGCCGATTTTCTTGTATATATGCATTAAGCAATCGATTTCGAAATGCTTCAAATAACTGAAGTAACATATCTAAGTTATTAAACCTTCTTTAACGAACTGAAGTTAACATAAAGCCATAACGGCATAACGGCAGTGCATTTAGAAGAATTCCGTAAGTTTATATTTAGGTTTAAAGTCGATTTTGTTGTATATGCGCATTTAGCAATCGATATCTTAATGCTTCAAATCATTAGTTTAACATATTTAAGTTAATTAACCTTCTTTAAACGTATTGAAGGTGATAAAAAGCCATGGCGGCATAACGACAGTACATTTGGAAGAATTCCGTAACCTTATATTTAGGTATAAAAAAGATTTTCTTGTATATACGCATTTAGCAATCGATTTCGAAAATCTTCAAACCATTAGTTTAACATATTTAAGCTAACTAACCCTCTTCATCTTTCTGAAGTCTACAAAAGCCTTAACGGCATAACGGCAGTGCATTCAGAGAAATTCCGTTATCATATATTTAGGTATAAAGTCGATTTTCTTGTATATATGCATTAAGCAATCGATTTCGAAATGCTTCAAATAACTGGTGTAACATATTTAAGTTAATAAACCTTCTTTAACGAACAGAAATTAACATAAAGCCATAACTGCATAACGGCAGTGCATTTAGAAGAACTCCGTAATCTTATATTTAGGTATAAAGTCGATTTTCTTGTATATACACATTAAGCAATCGATATCGAAATGCCACAAATCATTAGTTTAACATATTTAAGTTAATTAACCCTCTTTATCTCACTGAAGTTAACATAAAGCCATAACGGCAGTGCATTTTGAAGAATTCCGTTATCATATATTTAGGTATAAAGTCGATTTTCTTGTATATACACATTTAGCAATCGATATCGAAATGATTCAAATCATTAGTTTAACATATTTAAGTTAATAAACCTTCTTTAACGATCTGAAGTGGGCATAAAGCCATGGCGGCATAACGGCAGTGCATGTAGAAGAATTCCGTAATCTTATATATAGGTATAAAGTCGATTTTGTTGTATATACACATTTAGCAATCGATATCGAAATGCCTCAAATCATTAGTTTAACATATTTTAGTTAATTAACCTTCTTTATCTTACTGAACTTCACATAATGCCATAACGGTATAAAGGCAGTGCATTTGGAAGAATTCCGTAATCTTATGTTTAGGTATAAAGTCGATTTTGTTGTACATACACATTTAGCAATCGATGTCGAGATGCTTCAACCCATTAGTTTAACATATTTAAGTTAATAAACCTTCTTTAACGAACTGAAGTTGGCATATAGCCCTGGCGGCATAACGATAGTGCATTTAGGAGAATTCCGTAATCTCATATTTAGGTGTAAAGTCGATTTTCTTGTATTTACATATTTAGCAATCGATATCGAAATGCTTCAAATCATTAGTTTAACATATTTAAGTTAATTAACCTCGTATAACTTATTGAAGTTGATACAAAGCCATGGCGGCATAACGGCAGTGCAATTAGAAGAATTCCGTAATCTTTTATTTAGGTATAAAGTCGATTTTTTTAAAATTTTCACAATAAGCAATCGATATCGAAATGCTTCAAATCATTAGTTTAACATATTTTAGTTAATAAACTTTTTTTAGCTTAGTTAAGTCTACATAAAGCCATGGCGGTATAACGGCAGTGCATTTAGAAGAATTCCGTAATGTTATAATTTTATATTTAGGTATAAAGTCGATTTTCTTGTATTTACACATTTAGCAATCGATATCGAAAATCTTCAAATCATTAGTTTAACATATTTAAGCTAATTAACCCTCTTTATCTTACTGAAGTCTACAAAAGCCTTAGCGGTATAACGGCAGTGCATTCCGAGAAATTCCGTTATCATATATTTAGGTATAGAGTCGAGTCGAGACGGCAGTGCATTTAGAAGAATTCCGTAAGCTTATATTTAGGTATAAAATCGATTTTGTTGTATATACACATTTAGCAGTCGATACCGAAATGCTTTAAATCATTAGTTTAACATATTTAAGTTAATTAACCTTCTTTAACGTATTGAAGGTAATATAAAGCCATGGCGGCATAACGACAGTACATTTGGAAGAATTCCCTAATCTTATATTTAGGTATAAAGAAGATTTTCGTGTATATATGCATTTAGCAATCGATTTCGAATTGCTTCAAATAACTGGTTTAACATATTTAAGTTAATAAACCTTCTTTAATGAGCAGAAGTTAACATAAAGCCACAACGGCATAACGGCAGTGCAGTTAGAAGAATTCCGTAATCTTATATTTAGGTTTAAAGTCGATTTTCTTGTATATACCCATTTAGCATCCGATATCGAAATGCTTCAAATCATTAATTTAACATATTTAAGTAAATAAAGCTTCTTTAACGCACTGAAGTTAACATAAAGCCATGGCGGCATAACGGCAGTGTATGTAGAAGAATTCCGTAATCTTATATTTAGGTATAAATTCGATTTTCTTGTATATACACATTTAGCAATCGATATCGAAATGCTTCAAATCATTAGTTTAACATATTTAAGTTAATTAACCTTCTTTAGCTTACTGAAGTTAACATAAAGCCATAACGGCATAACGGCAGTGCATTTAGAAGAATGCCGTTATCATATATTTAGGTATAAAGTCGATTTTTTTGTATATACACATTTAGCAATCGATATCGAAATGATTCAAATCATTAGTTTAACATATTTAAGTTAAAAAACTTTCTTTAGCGAACTGAAGTTGACATAAAGCCATGGCGGCATAACGGCAGTGCATTTAGAAGAATTCCGTAATCTTATATTTAGGTATAAAGTCGATTTTGTTGTATATACACATTTAGCAATCGATATCGAAATGCTTCAAATCATTAATTTAACATATTTTAGTTAATTAACCTTCTTTATGTTACTGAACTTCACATAATGCCATAACGGTATAACGGCAGCGCGTTTGGAAGAATTCCGTTATCTTATGTTTAGGTATAAAGTCGATTTTTTTGTATATACACATTTTGCAATCGATATCGAGATGCTTCAACCCATTAGTTTAACATATTTAAGTTAATAAACCTTCTTTAACGAACTGAAATTGGCATAAAGCCCTGGCGGCATAACGATAGTGCATTTAGGAGAATTCCGTAATGTTATATTTAGGTGTAAAGTCGATTTTCTTGTATTTACATATTTAGCTTCAAAT
>JAPZAG010002112.1:0-21423 GCA_027475135.1 Bactrocera correcta
TTTATATGAATTCCGTTATCTTATATTTAGGTATAAAGTCGGTTTTGTTGTACATACACATTTAGCAATCGATATCGAAATGCTTCAAATCATTAGTCTAACATATTTAAGTTAGTTAACCTTCTTTACCGTAATGAAGGTGATATAAAGCCATGGCAGCATAACGACAGTGCATTTAGAAGAATTCCGTAATCTTATATTTAGATATAAAATCGATTTTTTTGTATATACGCATCTAGCAATCGATATCGAAATGCTTCAAATAACTGGTTTAACATATTTTAGTTAATAAACCTTCTTTAACGTATTGAAGTTGATATAAAGCCATGGCGGCATAACGACAGTAGATTTGGAAGAATTCCGTAATCTAATATTTAGGTATAAAGTCGATTTTTTTGTATATACACATTTAGCAATCGATATCGAAATGCTTCAAATCATTAGTTTAACATATTTGAGTTAGTTAACCTTCTTTAACGTAATGAAGGTGATATAAAGCCATGGCGGCATAACGACAGTAGATTTGGAAGAATTCCGTAATCTTATATTTAGGTATAAAGTCGGCTTTGTTGTATATACACATTTAGCAATCAATATCGAAATGCTTCAAATCATTAGTTTAACATATTTAAGTTAACGTACCTTCTTTATCTTACTGAAGTTTACAAAAAGCCAAAACGGTATAACGGCAGTGCATTTGGAAGAATTCCGTAATCTAATATTTAGGTTAAAAGTCGATTTTTTTGTATATACACATTTAGCTATCGATATCGAGATGCTTCAAGTCATTAGTTTAACATATTTAAGTTAACTAACCTTCTTTATCTGACTGAAGTTTACGTAAAGACATGGCGGCATAGCGACAGTGCATTTAGAAGAATTCCGTAATTTTATATTTAGGTATAAAGCCGATTTTGTTGTATATACGCATTTATCAATCGATATCGAAATGCCTCAAATCATTAGTTGAACATATTTAAGTTAATTAACCTTCTTTAACGTATTGAAGTTGATGTAAAGCCTTACCGGCATAACGACAATACAATTGGAAGAATTCCGTAGTCTTACATTTATGTATAAAGTCGATTTTCTTGTATATACACATTTAGCAAACGATATCGAAATGCTTCAAATCATTAGTTTAACATATTTAAGTTAATAAACCTTCTTTAACGAACAGAAGTTGGCTTAAAGCCATGGCGGCATAACGGCAGTGCATTTAGAAGAATTCCGTAATCTTATATTTAGGTATAAAGTCGATTTTCTTGTATATACACATTTAGCTATCGATATCGAAATGCTTCAAATCATTAGTTTAACATATTAAGTTAATAAATATTTTTTAGCATACTGAAGTCTACATAAAGCCTTAACGGTATAACGGTAGTGCATTTATAAGAACTCCGTAATGTTGTAATTTTATATATAAAGTCGATTTTCTTGTATATATACATTTCGCAATCGATATCGAAATGCTTCAGATAACTGGTTTAACGTATTTAAGTTAATAAACCTCCTTTAGCGAACTGAAGTTGACATAAAGCCAAAACGGTATAACGGCAGTGCATTTGGAAGAATTCCGTAGTGTTATATTTAGGCATAAAGTCGATTTTCTTGTATATACACATTTTGCAATCGATATGGAAATGCTTCAAAAAACTGGATTAGCATATTTAAGTTAATTAACCTTCTTTATCTTACTGAAGTTTACATAAAGCCATAACGGCATAACGGCAGTATATTTATATGAATTCCGTTATCTTATATTTAGGAATAAAACCGATTTTGTTGTACATACAAATTTAACAATCGATATCGAAATGCTTCAAATCATTAGTTTAACATATTTAAGTTACTTAACCTTCTTTAACGAACGGAAGTTGGCATAAAGCCATGGCAGCATAACGGCACTGCATTTAGAAGAATTCCGTAATCTTATATTCAGGTATAAAGTCGATTTTCTTGTATATACACATTTAGCAATCGATAACGAAATGCTTCAAATTATTAGTTTAACATATTTAAGTTAATTAGCCTTCTTTAACGTAATGAAGGTGACATAAAGCCATGGCGGCATAACGACAGTACATTTGGAAGAATTCCGTAATCTTATGTTTAGGTATAAATTCGATTTTCTTTTACAAACACATTTAGCAAGCGATATCGAAATGCTTTAAATCATTAGTTTAACAAATTTAAGATAATTAACCTTCTTTAACGTACTGAAGTTGATATAAAGCCAAGGCGGCATAACGACAGTACATTTGGAAGAATTCCGTAGTCTTACATTTAGATATAAAGTCGATTTTCTTTTATATATGCATTAAGCAATCGATATCGAAATGCTTCAAATAACTGATTTAACATATTTAAGTTAATAAACCTCCTTTAACGAACTGCAGTTAACATAAAGCCATAACGGCATAACGGCACTGCATTTAGAAGAATTCCGTAATCTTATATTCAGGTATAAAGTCGATTTTCTTGTATATACACATTTAGCAATCGATAACGAAATGCTTCAAATCATTAGTTTAACATATTTAAGTTAATTAACCTTCTTTAACGTATTGAAGTTGATATAAAGTCATGGCGGCATAACGGCAGTGCATTTAGAAGAATTCCGTAATCTTATATTTAGGTATAAAGTCGATTTTCTTGTATGTACACATTTAGCAATCGATATCGAGATGGTTCAACTCATTAGATTAACATATTTAAGTTAATAAACCTTCTTTAACGATCTGAAGTTGGTTAAAGCCATGGCGGCATAACGGCACTGCATTTGGATGAATTCCGTAGTCTTATTTGTAGGCATAAAGTCGATTTTGTTGTATATACGAATTTAGCAATCGATATCGAAATGCTTCAAATAACTGGTTAAGCATATTTAGATTAATTAACCTTCTTTATCTTACTGAAGTTTAGATAGAGCCATAACGGCATAACGGCAGTATATTTGGGTGAATTCCGTAATCTTATATTTAGCTATAAGATCGATTCTCTTGTATATACACATTTAGCAATCGATAACGAAATGCTTCAAATCATTAGTTTAACATATTTAAGTTAATAAACCTTCTTTAACGATCTGAAGTTGGTTAAAGCCATGGCGGCATAACGGCACTGCATTTGGAAGAATTCCGTAGTCTTATATGTAGGCATAATGTCGGTATTGTTGTATATACAAATTGTAGCATTAGTTTAACATATTTAAGTGAACTAACCTAGAGTGTTTTCATCCATCCGGACAACATGACCTAGCCAGCGTAGCCGCTGTCTTTTAATTCGCTGAACTATGTCAATGTCGTCGTATATCTCGTACAGCTCATCGTTCCATCGAATGCGATATTCGCCGCGGCCAACGCGCAAAGGACCATAAATCTTTCGCAGAACCTTTCTCTCGAAAACTCTTAAGTTCGACTCATCGGTTGTTGTCATCGTCCAGGCCTCTGCACCGTATAGCAGGACGGGAATTATGAGCGACTTATAGAGTTTGGTTTTTGTTCGTCGAGAGAGGACTTTACTTTTCAATTGCCTACTCAGTCCGAAGTAGCACCTGTTGGCAAGAGTAATCCTGCGTTGGATTTCCAGGCTGACATTGTTGGTGGTGTTTAAGCTGGTTCCAAGATAGACGAAATTATCTACAACTTCAAAGTTATGACTGTCAACAGTGACGTGGGAGCCAAGTCGCGAGTGCGACGACTGTTTGTTTGATGACAGGAGATATTTCGTCTTGCCCTCGTTCACTGCCAGACCCACTTGTGTTGCTTCCTTGTTAAGTCTGGAGAAAGCAGAACTAACGGCGCGGGTGTTGAGGCCGATTATATCAATATCATCGGCATACGCTAGTAGCTGTACACTCTTATAAAAGATTGTACCTGCTCGATTCAGTTCTGCAGCTCGAATAATTTTCTCCAGAAGAAGATTGAAAAAGTCGCACGATAGGGAGTCGCCTTGTCTGAAACCTCGTTTGGTATCGAACGGCTCGGAGAGGTCCTTCCCGATCCTGACGGAGCCTTGAGTGTTGCTCAGCGTCAGTTTACACAGCCGTATTAGTCTTGCGGGGATACCGAATTCAGACATCGCGGCATAAAGGCAGCTCCTTTTCGTGCTGTCGAAAGCAACTTTGGAATCGACGAAGAGGTGGTGTGTGTCGATTCTTCTTTCACGGGTCTTTTCCAAGATTTGGCGCATGGTGAATATCTGGTCGGTTGTTGATTTACCAGGTCTAAAGCCACACTGATAAGGTCCAATCAGTTTGTTGACGGTGGGCTTTAATCTTTCACACAATACGCTCGACAGAACCTTATATGCGATGTTGAGGAGGCTAATCCCACGGTAGTTGGCGCTGATTGTGGGGTCTCTTTTTTTATGTATTGGGCATAGCACACTTAAATTCCAATCGTTGGGCATGCTTTCGTCCGACCATATTTTACAAAGAAACTGATGCATGCTCCTTACCAGTTCTTCGCCGCCGTGTTTGAATAGCTCGGCCGGCAATCCGTCGGCCCCTGCCGCTTTGTTGTTCTTTAGGCGGGCAATTGCTATTCGAACCTCTTCATGGTCGGGCAATGGAACGGTTGCTCCATCGTCATCGATTGGGGAAGCGGGTTCGCCTTCTCCTGGCGTTGTACGTTCACTGCCATTCAGCAGGCTGCAGAAGTGTTCCCTCCATAATTTAAGTATGCTCTGGGCATCGGTGACTAGATCACCTTTGGGGGTTCTACAAGAGTATGCTCCGGTCTTGAAACCTTCTGTAAGTCGCCGCATCTTTTCGTAGAATTTTCGAGCATTACCCCTGTCGGCCAGCTTATCAAGCTCTTCGTACTCACGCATTTCGGCATCTTTCTTTTTCTGTCTACAAATGCGTCTTGCTTCCCTCTTCAACTCTCGGTATCTATCCCATCCCGCACGTGTTGTGGTCGATTGTAACGTTGCGAGGTAGGCAGCCTGTTTTCTCTCCGCTGCGACACGGCACTCCTCGTCGTACCAGCTGTTCTTTTGCACTTTCCGAAAACCAATGGTTTCGGTTGCAGCTGTACGTAAGGAGTTTGAGATGCCATCCCACAGTTCCCTTTTACCGAGTTGTTGAAGAGTGCTCTCAGAGAGCAGGAGTGCAAGCCGAGTAGAAAATCGTTCGGCTGTCTGTTGTGATTGCAGCTTCTCGACGTCGAACCTTCCTTGTGTTTGTTGGTGTGCGTTTTTTGCTGCACAGAGGCGGGTGCGAATTTTGGCTGCAACCATATAGTGGTCCGAGTCGATGTTAGGACCTCGGAGCGCACGCACATCTAAAACACTGGAGACGTGTCTTCCGTCTATCACAACATGATCGATCTGGTTGGTGGTTTTTCGATCCGAAGACTGCCAGGTAGCTTGATGAATCTTCTTATGCTGGAATCTAGTACTACAGATAACCATATTTCGGGCCCCGGCGAAGTCGATCAGCCTCAACCCATTTGGGGATGTTTCCTCGTGGAGGCTGAATTTACCGACCGTAGTGCCAAAGATACCTTCTTTGCCCACCCTGGCGTTAAAGTCGCCAAGCACGATTTTGACATCGTGGCGGGGGCATCTCTCATAAGTGCGCTTCAAGCACTCATAAAAGGCATCTTTGGTCACATCGTCCTTCTCTTCCGTCGGGGCGTGGGCGCAAATCAGCGATATGTTGAAGAACCTCGCTTTGATGCGAATTGTGGCTAGACGTTCATTCATAGGAGTGAATGATAGTACTCGGCGACGGAGTCTCTCTCCCACCACAAATCCAACACCAAACTTGCGCTCCTTTATATGGCCACTGTAGTAAATGCCACAAGGACCTACTTGTCTCTGTCCTTGTCCCGTCCATCGCATTTCTTGGACGGCGGTGATGTCAGCCTTTATCTTTACGAGGACATCTACCAGCTGGGCAGCGGCACCTTCCCAATTAAGGGACCGGACATTCCAGGTGCATGCCCTCAAATCATAGTCCTTATTTCGTTTGCCATGGTCGTCATCAAAAGGGAGGGCTCTCATCCGAGGCTGTTTTTGCTTTTTCATTGGGGGTGTTTTTTTACGTGGCGGGTCCCAAACCCAGCGCACAACCCTATGCAGGGGTGTTTCGCCTTCTCACTTTAGCTCGCCTTCAAAAGGATGTTCTTAGGCTAACCAGAGGATACTTGGTCAAAGACCGGAAGTCGTGAGCTGCTTGAGTCATATGTAAAAGAATCGTTTCTGGCCACTCCCAAGTGAATGGCGATCAGAGAACTTTCCTCACTTGCGTGAACTTCTACACATGACTCCATCCTCCAAATCATTAGTTTAACATATTTAAGTTAATTAACCTTCTTTAACGCACTGACATCTTCATAAAGCCTTAACGGTATAACTGCAGTGCATTTAGAAGAATTCCGTATTTTTATATTTAGGTATAAAGTCGATTTTCTTGTATTTACATATTTAGCTATCGATATCGAAATGCTTCAAATCATTAGTTTAACATATTAAGTTAATAAACATTTTTTAGCATACTGAAGTCTACATAAAGACTTAACGGTATAACGGCAGTGCATTTAGAAGAATTCCGTATTGCTATAATTTTATATTTAGGTAAAAAGTCGATTTTCTTGTATATACACATTTAGCTATCGATATCGAAATGCTCCAAATCATTCGTTTAACATATTTAAGTTAGTTAACCTTCTTTAACGTAATGAAGGTGATATAAAGCCATGGCGGCATAACGAAAGCGCATTTAGAAGAATTCCGTAATCTTATATTTAGGTATAAAGTCGATTTTGTTGTATATACGCATTTAGCAATCGATATCGAAATGCTTCAAATCATTAGTTTAAAGTATTTAAGTTAATTAACCTTCTTTAACGTATTGAAGTTTATATAAAGCCATGGCGGCATAGTGACAGTGCATTTAGAAGAATTCCGTAATTTTATATTTAGGTATAAAGCCGATTTTGTTGTATATACGCATTTATCAATCGATATCGAAATGCCTCAAATCATTAGTTGAACATATTTAAGTTAATTAACCTTCTTTAACGTATTGAAGTTTATATAAAGCCATGGCGGCATAGCGACAGTGCATTTAGAAGAATTCCGTAGTCTTATATTTACGTATAAAGTCGATTTTCTTGTATATACACATTTAGCAAACGATATCGAAATGCTTCAAATCATTAGTTTAACATATTTAAGTTAATAAACCTTCTTTAACGAACGGAAGTTGGCTTAAAGCCATGTATCGGAGACACATTTTACGTCACAAACCTATTTTAAAATTAAAAATTATGAAACTTACCATACAATTCATCCTAGCAATTGCGCCCGTGGCGGAAGCGCAATTCTAATCAAAAGTACAATCAAACATTTTGAGGAAGAAAAACTTTCAACTGATAAGTTTCAAGCTACAACAGTGACTATTTACGGAGTTAAAAGTCCACTCTCACTTACCTCTGTGTACAGTCCTCCAAGGCATCAAATCCAATTTGAAGAGTACCAAAACTTAATAAACAGACACAGGTATAGATTCATAATGGGTGGAGATTTCAACGCAAAGAACACGCACTGGGGCTCAAGGCTTACGACTACAAAGGGGAGAGAACTCTATAAAGCACTGCAGTCAACCGGAAGTTACGCATTCTCGACGAACTTACCATCATATTGGCCATCAGATAATCAAAAGATTCCAGACCTGATAGATTTTTTCATTGTTGGCAAAATATCCCGGAATTATTTGTCGATCCATCAGGGTTATGATCTTAACTCGGATCATTCCCCAATCTATTTAAGCTATAGTGAAACCGTCATCTTTAAAGACAAAACAGCGGCCTTATACAATAAACGTACAGACTGGGAATATTTTAGAACAATGATGGAATGTTACGAAAGTAAGTATGACTCTATATTAAATATAGACCAGATGGAATCTGAAATTTTACACTTTACAACAAGTATACAACACGCAGCTTGGAAAAGTACACCGGAATTAAAGGAAATTGCTGTAAACTCTCAATATCCTAATAATATAAGGGAAACTATTAAATTAAAGAGAAAGCTACGACGTAAGTGGCATCAAACTCGTTGCCCAGCTGATAAATCTATTTTAAATAAAGTCTCTAAAGATCTTAATCGGAAAATTAAGAGGTTCAAAAATGAAAGTTTCACAAAATATCTTCGTTCCCTAAGCAATGGAAAAAATTCCGACTACTCTCTTTGGAAAAGCTGTAAAAGACTACAAACACCAGAAACTCAAGTATGTCCCATTAAAATAAGTGCTGATAGCTGGGCCAGAGACGATTCAAAAAAAGCAGAAGTATTTTCGGATTATTTAGCAAAAATATTCTCCCCATATGAAACACACGTTGATTATCCTACTGCTTCCAGTCAAGAGAACGAAAAAATTCCATGTTGCACAAGCAGTGAGCTAAGTGAGGAAATCAAAAACCTTAAAAACAAAAAATCCCCCGGTTACGACCTGATTACTGCCGAGGTTCTAAAACAACTTCCTCAAATAAGTGTAGTAAAAATTACCAACATTATTAACGCAGCTTTTCATCTTAAATACGTGCCAACTTATTGGAAAATTGCTGAAATTATCATGATTCCAAAGCCAGGAAAACCAGGATATGATGTATCATCTTACAGGCCCATATCACTTCTACCGATAATATCGAAGCTATTTGAGAAAATTCTCATAAAACGTATCAATAAAATCATTGAACGAAAAACCATAATTCCAGCGCATCAATTTGGGTTTCGAGCCAACCATTCTACGATTGATCAAATCCACAGGATAACACACGTTATTGAAAAAGCCTTTGAGGAAAAAAAATTCTGTTCTGCCGTGTTTTTGGATGTTGCAAAAGCGTTTGATAAAGTTTGTCACAAAGGACTGCTTTCGAAACTGAAACTAATTTTACCGAAACAGTATTATGACATCATAAAATCGTATTTATCTGATCGCTACTTTCGCGTTAAACAAGGGGACAAATATTCTGATCTTAGGGAAATAAAAGCAGGAGTTCCACAAGGTAGTGTGTTGGGCCCTCTTCTTTATATTCTATTCACGCACGACCTGCCAATAGACTGCAATTATACAACAGCCACATTCGCAGATGATACCGCGTTGCTTGCTGTTGGTAGTAGTGAACACGAGTCCACTAATAATCTCCAAAAAGCTGTAAATAAAGTCGTACAATGGGCAAAGAAATGGCAGATAAAGCTGAATGAAGCTAAGTCTGTACACATTGTTTTCACATACAACAAGATACAGTACTTACCAATTTTCATAGACGGTGCTCGAATACCGTACTTTAATTCCGCTAAATACTTAGGAATGACGCTTGACACTAAGCTACGGTGGAAAGTTCATGTAAAAAACAAACGTAAGGAGCTGGACATGCGACTCAAAAATTACAATTGGTTAATCGGTAACAAATCAGTGTTATCCATCGAAAATAAGTTACTTATCTATAAACAAATAATCCGACCGATATGGAGCTATGGTGCACAACTCTGGGGATGTACTAACGCAAACAATAAGAAAGTCATCCAACAATTTCAAAACAAAGTACTAAGACTAATTGTCAAAGCGCCTTGGTATTGTAGATGTGCTGATATAGAGCGTGATCTAGGCGTAAACTCGGTTAATGCAGAAATATCTAAAATTGCAACAGCGCATAGTGCAAGATTGCTACAGCACTGTAACGAAGAAGTAGCTATGTTAACTTCTGGAGATGGTCCACCAAGACGACTCAAACGCCTCAAACCCAGCGATCTTTTAAATTAGCCAATACTCTTATAGTAGTTTTGTGATTTTGTAATTAAATGTCTAAGTCATATTCAAGTTGCTTGTTAGTCCTGTATTTTATTTGAACTAGTTGCAATGTATGAACAAAATAAACAAAAAAAAAAAAAAAATTAGTTTAACATATTTAATTTAATTAACCCTCTTTATCTTACTGAAGTCTACAAACGCCTTAACGGCATAGGGGCAAAGCATTTAGAAGAATTACGTAATCTTATATTTAGGTATTAAGTCGATTTTCTTGTATATACTCATTTAGCAATCAATATCGAAATGCTTCAAATCATTAGTATAACAAATTTAAGTTAATTAACCTTCTTTAACGTATTGAAGTTGATATACACAGATACAGTACATTTGGAAGAATTCCGTAATCTTATATTTAGGTATAAAGTCGATTTTGTTGTATATATGCATTTAGCAGAAGATTTCGAAAATCTTCAAATCATTAGTTTAACATATTTAAGTTAAATAAGCTTCTTTAACGTATTGAAGGTGATATAAAGCCATGGCGTCATAACGACAGTACATTTGGAAGAATCCCGTAATCTTATATTTAGGTATAAATTTGACTTTCTTGTATATACTCATTTAGCAAGCGATGCCAAAATGCTTCAAACCATTAGTTTAACATATTTAAAATAATTAAACTTCTTTAACGTATTGAAGTTGATACAAAGCCATGGCGGCATAACGACAGTACATTTGGAAGAATTCCGTAATCTTATATTTAGGTATAAAGTCGATTTTCTTGTATATCGTATTCAGCAATCCATATCGAAATGCTTCAAATCATTAGTTTAACATATTTAAGTTAATAAACCTTCTTTAACGCACTGAAGTCTACATAAAGCCTTAACGGCATAACGGCGGTGCATTTAGAAGAATTCAGTTATCTTATATTTAGGTATAAATTCGATTTTCTTGTATATACACATTTAGCAAGCGATATCGAAATGCTTCAAATCCCTAGTTTAACATATTTAAGTTAATTAACCTTCTTTAACGTATTGAAGTTGATAAGAGCCATGGCGGCATAACGACAGTACATTTGGAAGAATTCCGTAGTCTTATATTTAGGTATAAAGTCGATTTTCTGGTATATATATTAAGCAATCGATATCGAAATGCTTCAAATAATGGTTTAACATATTTAAGTTAATAAACCTTCTTAACGAACTGAAGTTATATAAAGCCATAACGGCATAACGGCAGTGCATTTAGAAGAATTACGTAATCTTATATTTAGGTATAAATTCGATTTTCTTGTATATACTCATTTAGCAATCGATATCGAAATGCGTTTAAATCTTTAGTTTAACATATTTAAGTTAATAAAGCTTCTTTAACGCCTGAAGTTAACATAAAGCCATAACGCCATAACGGCAGTGCATGTTTGAAGAATTCCGTAATCTTATATTTAGGTATGTAGTCGATTTTCTTGGATATTTCACATTTAGCAATCGATATCGAAAAACTTCAAATCTAGGGTTTTAAAATATTTAGGGTTTAAATTTAAACCCTTTTTTATCGTACTGAAGTTTAAATAAAGCCATAACGGCATAACGGCAGTGCATTTGGAAGAATTCCGTAATCCTTATTTAGGTATAAAGTCGATTTTCTTGTATATACACATTTAGCAATCGATATCGAAATGCTTCAACTCACTAGTTTAACATATTTAAGTTAATAAACCTTCTTTAACGATACTGAAGTTGGCATAACGGCACTGGATGTAGAAGAATTCCTAATCTTATATTTAGGTATAAAGTCGATTTTCTTGTATATACACATTGAGCTATCGAAATGCTTTAAATCATTTGTTTAACATTATAAGTTAATAAACATTTTTTAGCTTACTGAAGTCTACATAAAGGCTTAACGGTATAATGGCAGTACATTTAGAAGAATTCCGTAATGTTATAATTATATATTTAGGTATAAGGTCGACTTTCTTGTATTTGCACATTTAGCAATCGATATCGAATTGCTTCAAACCATTAGTTTAACATATATAAGAATAATTAACATTCTTTTAACTTATGAAGGTTACTAAAGCGCATTACGGTATAACGACAGTACATTTGAAGAGCTCCGTAAGTTATATTTAGTTATAAAGTCGACTTTCTTGTATATGACTATTTAGCAATCGATAACGAATTGCCTAAGTCATTAGTTTAACACATTTAGTAACATATTTTAAACATATTTAAAATAATTAACCTTCTTTAACGTTACTGAAGTTACATAAAGCCATAGCGGTATAACGCAGTGCATTTGGAAGAATTCCGTAAACTTATATTAGGTATAAAGTCGAATTTGTTGTATATACACATTTAGCAATCGATATCGAGATGCTCCAACTCACTAGTTTAACATATTTAAGTTAATAAACCTTCTTTAAAGAACTGAGGTTGGCATAAAGCCATGGCGGCATAACGGCAGTGCATTTAGAAGAATTCTGTAATCTTATGTTTTGGTATAAAGTCGATTTTCTTGTATATACACATTTAGCAATCGATATCGAAATGCTTCAAATCATTAGTTTAACATATTTAAGTTAATAAACGTTCTTTAACGCACTGAAGTCTACATAAAGCCTTAGCGGTATAACTGCAGTGCATTCAGAAGAATTCCGTAATTTTCTATTTAGGTAAAAAGTCGATTTTCTTGTATTTACATATTTAGGAATCAATATCGAAATGTTTCAAATCATTAGATTAACAAATTTAAGCTAATTAACCCTCTCTATCTTACTGAAGTCTACATAAAGCCTTAACGGCATAACGGCAGCGCATATAGAAGAATTCCGTAATCTTTTATTTAGGTATAAATTCGATTTTCTTGTATATACTCATTTAGCAATCGATATCGAGATGCTCCAACTCATTAGTTTAACATATTTAAGTTAATAAACCTTCTTTAACGAACTGAGGTTGGCATAAAGCAATGGCGGCATAACGGCAGTGCATTTAGAAGAATTCTGTAATCTTCAAATCATTAGTTTAACAGATTTAAGTTAATAAACGTTCTTTAACGCACTGAAGTCTACATAAAGATTTAACGGTATAACGGCAGTGCATTTAGAAGAATTCCGTTATCTTATATTTAGGTATAAATGCGATCTTCTTGTATATACACATTTAGCAAGCGATATCGAAATGCCTCAAATCATTAGTTTAACATACTTAAGTTAATTAACCTTCTTTATCCTACTGAAGTTTACATAAAGCCGGTATAAAGGCAGTGCATTTGGAAGAATTCCGTAATCTTATATTTAGGTATAAAGTCGATTTTGTTGTATATACACATTTAGCCATCGATATCGAGATGCTTCAACTCATTAGCTTAACATATTTAAGTTAATAAACCTTCTTTAACGATCTGAAGTTGGCATATAGCCACGGCGGTATTACGGCAGTGCATGTAGAAGGATTTCGTAATCTTTAATTTAGGTATAAAGTCGATTTTGTTGTATTTACACATTTAGCAATCGATATCGAGATGCTTCAACTCATTAGCTTAACATATTTAAGTTAGTAAACCTGATTTTCTTGTATATACAAGCGATATCGAAATGCTTCAAATCATTAGTTTAACATATTTAAGTTAATTAACCGTCTTTAACGTATTGAAGGTGATATAAAGCCATGGCTGCATAACGACAGTGCATGTAGAAGAATTCCGTAATCTTCTATTTAAGTATATAGGCGATTTTCTTGTATATACACATTTAGCAAGCGATATCGAAATGCTTCAAATCATTAGTTTAACATATTTAAGTTAATTAACCTTCTTTAACGTATTGAAGTTGATCTAAAGTCATGGCGGCATAACGGCAGTGCATTTAGAAGAACTCCGTAATCTTATATTTAGGTATAAAGTCGATTTTCTTGTATATACACATTTAGCAAGCGATATCGAAATGCTTCAAATCATTAGTTTAACATATTTAAGTTAATAAACCTTCTTTAACGAACTGAAGTTGGCATAAAGCCATGGCGGTATAACGGCAGTGCATGTAGAAGAATTCCGTTATCTTATATTTAGGTATAAAGTCGATTTTCTTGTATATACACATTTAGCAAGCGATATCGAAATGCTTCAAATCATTAGTTTAACATATTTAATTTAATTAACCTTCTTTAACGTATTGAAGTTGATATAAAGCCTTAGCGGCATAACGGCAGTGCATTTAGAAGCATTCCGTAATGTTATATTTAGGAATAAAGTCGATTTTGTTGTATATACACATTTAGCAAACGATATGGAAATGCTTCAAATGATTAGTTTAACATATTTAAGATAATTAATCTTCTTTAACGTATTGAAGTTGATATAAAGCCATGGCGGCATAACGGCAGTGCATTTAGAAGAATCCCATTATCTTATATTTAGGTATAAATTCGATTTTCTTGTATATACACATTTAGCAAGCGATATCGAAATGCTTCAAATCATTAGTTTAACATATTTAGAATAACTAACCTTCTTTAACGTATTGAAGTTGATATAAAGCTATGGCGGCATAACGGCAGTGCATTTGGAAGAATTTCGTATAAAGTCGATTTTGTTGTTTATACACATTTAGCAATCGATATCGAGATGCTTCAACTCATTAGTTTAACATATTTAAGTTAATAAACCTGCTTTATCGTATTGAAGTTGATATAAGGCCATGGCGGCATAACGGCAGTGCATTAAGAAGAATCCCGTTATCTTATATTAAGGTAAAAATTCGATTTTCTTGTATATACAAGCGATATCGAAATGCTTCAAATAATTAGTTTAACATATTTAAGTTAATTAACCTTCTTTAACGTATTGAAGTTGATATAAAGCCATGGCGGCATAACGGCAGTGCATTTAGAAGAATTCCGTAATGTTATAATTTTATATTTAGGTATAAAGTCGATTTTCTTGTATTTACACATTTAGCAATCGAGATCGAAATGCTTCGAACCATTAGTTTAACATATTTAAAATAATTAACCTTCTTTAGCGTAATGAAGGTGATATAAAGCCATGGCGGCATAACGACAGTACCTGTGGAAGAATTCCGCAATCTTATATTTAGGTATAAAGTCGATTTTCTTGTATATATACATTTCGCAATCGATATCGAAATGCTTCAGGTAACTGGCTTAACATATTTTAGCTAATAAACCTCCTTTAGCGAACTGAAGTTGACATAAAGCCATAACGGCACTGCATTTGGAAGAATTCTGTAGTCCTATATTAAGGCATAAAGTCGATTTTTCTGTATATACACGTTTTGCAGTCGATATCGAAATGCTTCAAATAACTGGTTTAGCATATTTAAGTTAATTAACCTTCTTTATCTTTCTGAAGTTTACATAAAGCCATAACGGCAGTATATTTATATGAATTCCGTTATCTTATATTTAGGTATAAAGTCGATTTTTTTGTACATACACATTTAGCAATCGATATCGAAATGCTTCAAATCATTAGTTTAACATATTTAAGTTAATTAACGCTCTTTATCTTACTGAAGTCTACAAAGGCCTTAACGGCATAACGGCAGTGCATTTAGAAGAACTACGTAATCTTATATTTAGGTATGAATTCGATTTTATTGTATATACTCATTTAGCAATCGATATCGAAATGCTTCAAATCATTAGTGTAACATATTTAAGTTAAGAAACCTTCTTTAACGTATTGAAGGTGATACAAAGCCTTGGCGGCATAACGACAGTACATTTGGAAGAAATACGTAATCTTATATTTAAGTATAATGTCGATTTTCTTGTATATACACATTAAGCAATCGATATCGAAATGCTTCAAATCATTAGTTTAACATATTTAAGTAAATTAATCCTCTTTTTCTTACTGAAGTCTACAAAAGCCTTAACGGCATAACGGCAGTGCATTTGGAAGAGTTCCGTAATCTTATATTTAGGTATTAAGTCGATTTTGTTGTATATACGCATTTAGCAATCGACATCGAAATGCTTCAAATCATGAGTTTATCATATTTAAGATAATTAACCCTCTTTATTCTACTGAAGTCTACAAAAGCCTTAACGGCATAACGGCAGCGCATTTCGAAGAATTTCGTAATCTTATATTTAGGTATAAAGTTGATTTTGTTGTATATACTCATTTAGCAATCGATATCGAAATGCTTCAAATCATTAGTTTAACATATTTAAGTTAATTAAATGTATTTAACGTAATGAAGGTGATATAAAGCCATGGCACCATAACGCCAGTGCATGTAGAAGAATTCCGTAATCTTATATTTAGGTATAAAGTCGATATTCTTGTATTTACACATTTAGCAATCGATATCGAAAATCTTCAAATCATTAGTTTAACATATTTAAGTTAATTAACCTTCTTTAACGTAATGAAGGTAATATAAAGCCATGGCGGCATAACGACAGTGCATTTATAAGAATTCCGTAATCTCATATTCAGGTATAAAGTCGATTTTCTTGTATTTAGCAATCGATATCGAAAAGCTTCAAATAACTGGTTTAGCATATTTAGGTTAATTAACCTTCTTTATCTTACTGAAGTTTACATAAAGCCATAACGGCATAACGGCAGTATATATTCCGTAAACTTTTATTTAGGTATAAAATCGATTTTGTTGTAAATACACATTTAGCAATCGATATCGAAATGCTTCAAATCATTAGTTTAGCATATTTAAGTAAATTAACCTTCTTTAGCGTACTGAAATTTATATAAAGCCATAACGGCATAACGGGAGTGTATTTCGATGAATTCCGTAATCATATATTTAGATATATAGTCGACTTTCTTGTATATACTCATTTAGCAATCGATATCGAAAATCTTCAAATCATTAATATAACATATTTAAGTTAATTAACCTTCTTTAACGTAATGAAGGTGATATAAAGCCATAACGGCATAACGAGAGAGTATTTCGATGAATTCCGTAATCTTATATTTAGGTATAAAGTCGACTTTCTTGTATATACTCATTTAGCAATCTATATCGAAATGCTTCAAATCATTAGTTTAATATATTTAAGTTAATAAAGCTTCTTTAACGCACTGAAGTTAACATAAAGCCATGGCGGCATAACGGCAGTGCATGTAGAAGAATTCCGTAATCTTATATTTAGGTATAAAGTCGATTTTGTTGTATATACGCATTTAGCAATCGGTATCGAAATGCTTCAAATAACTGGTTTAACATATTTAAGTTAATAAACCTTCTTTAGCGAACTGAAGTTAACGTAAAGCCATAACGGCAGTGCATTTAGAAGAAGTCCGTCATCTTATATTTAGGTATAAAGTCGATTTTCTTGTATATACACATTAAGCAATCGATATCGAAATGTTTCAAATCATTAGTTTAACATATTTAAGTTAATAAACCTTCTTTAACGAACGGATGTTGGCATTAAGCCACGGCGGCAAAACGGCAGTGCATGTAGAAGATTTCCGTAATCTTATATTTAGGTATAAAGTCGATTTTCTTGTATATACACATTTTGCAATCGATATCGAAATGCTTCAAACAACTGGTTTAGCATATTTAAGTTAACTAACCTTCTTTATCTTACTGAAGTTAACATAAAGCCATAACGGCAGTGCATTTCGAAGAATTCCGTAAACTTATATTTAGGTATAAGGTCGATTTTGTATATAATCACATTTAGCAATCGATATCGAGATGCTCCAACTCATTAGTTTAACATATTTAAGCTTATAAACCTTCTTTAACGAACTGAAGTTGGCATAAAGCCATGGCGGCATAACGGCAGTGCATGTAGAAGAATTCCGTTAGCTTATATTTAGGTATAAAGTCGATTTTCTTGTATATACACATTTAGCAATCGATATCGAGATGCTTCAAATCATTAGTTTAACATATTTAAGTTAATTAGCCTTCTTTAACGTAATTTAGGTGATATAAAGCCATAGCGGCATAACGACAGTACATTTGGAAGTATTCCGTAATCTTATGTTTAGATATAAATTCGATTTTCTTTTATATACACATTAAGCAAGCGATATCGAAATGCTTCAAATCATTAGTTTACCAAATTTCAGTTAATTAAACATCTTTATTTTGCTGAAGTCTACAAAAGCCTTAACGGCATAATGGCAGTGCATTTAGAAGAATTACATAATCTTATATTTAGGTATAAAGTCGATTTTCTTGTATATATGCATTAAGCAATCGATATCGATATGCTTCAAATCATTCCTTAACGAACGGAAGTTGGCTTAAAGCCATGGCAGCATAACGGCAGTGCATTTAGAAGAACTCCGTAATCTTATATTTATGTATAAAGTCGCTTTTCTTATATATACACATTAAGCAATCGATATTGAAATGCTTCAAATCATTAGTTTAACATATTTAATTTAATAAACCTTCTTTAACGAACGGAAGTTGGCGTAAAGCCATGGCGGCATAACGGCAGTACATATAGAAGAATTCCGTAATCTTATATTTAGGTATAAAGTCGATTTTCTTGTATATACACATTTAGCATTCGATATCGATATGCTTCAAATCATTAGTTTAACATATTTAAGTTAATTATCCTTCTTTTTCTTACTGAAGTTTACATAAAGCCATTGCGGTATAACGGCAGTGCATTTGGAAGAATTCCGTAAACTTATATTTAGGTATAAAGTCGATTTTGTATATAAACACATTTAGCAATCGATATCGAGATGCTTCAACTCATTAGTTTAACATATTTAAGCTAATAAACCTTCTTTAACGAACTGAAGTTGGCATAAAGCCATGGCGGCATAACGGCAGTGAATGTAGAAGAATTCCGTTAGCTTATATTTAGGTATAAAGTCGATTTTCTTGTATATACACACTTAGCATCGATATCTAGATTCTTCAAATCATTAGTTTAACATATTTAAGTTAATTAGCCTTCTTTAACGTAATTTAGGTGATATAAAGCCATAGGGCCATAATAACAGTACATTTGGAAGTATTCCGTAAACTTATGTTTAGATATAAATTCGATTTTCTTTTATATACACATTAAGCAAGCGATATCGAAATGCTTCAAATCATTAGTTTAACAAATTTCAGTTAATTAAACATCTTTATTTTGCTGAAGTCTACAAAAGCCTTAGCGGCATAACGGCAGTGCATTTAGAAGAATTACGTAATCTTATATTCAGGTATAAAGTCGATTTTCTTGAATATATGCATTAAGCAATCGATATCGATATGCTTCAAATCATTCGTTAACGAACGGAAGTTGGCTTAAAGCCATGGCGGCATAACGGCAGTGCATTTAGAAGAATTCCGTAATCTTATATTTATGTATAAAGTCGATTTTCTTATATATACACATTAAGCAATCGATATCGAAATGCTTCAAATCATTAGTTTAACATATTTAATTTAATAAACCTTCTTTAACGAACAGAAGTTGGCGTAAAGCCATGGCGGCATAACGGCAGTGCATTTAGAAGAATTCCGTAATCTTATATTTAGGTATAAAGTCGATTTTCTTGTATATACACATTTAGCAATCGATATCGATATGCTTCAAATCATTAGTTTAACATATTTAAGTTAATTATCCTTCTTTTTCTTACTGAAGTTTACATAAAGCCATAGCGGTTTAACGACAGTGCATTTGGAAAAATTGCGTAATCTTATATTTAGGAATAAAGTCGATTTTTTTGTATATACACATTTAGCAATCGATATCGAGATGGTTCAACTCATTAGTTTAACATATTTAAGTTAATAAACTTTCTTTAACGATCTGAAATTTGCATATAGCCATGACGGCATAACGGCAGTGCATGTAGAAGAATTCCGTAATCTTATATTTAGGTATAAAGTCGATTTTCTTGTATATACACATTTCACTATCGTTATCGAAATGCTTCAAATCATTAGTTTAACATATTTAGTTATTAAACCTTTTTTAGCTTACTGAAGTCTATATAAAGCCTTAACGGTATAACGCAAGTACATTTAGAAGAATTCCGTAATGTTATAGTTTTATTTTTAGGTATAAAGTCGATTTTCTTGTATTTACACATTTAGCAATCGATATCGAAATGCTTCAAACCATTAATTTAACATATTAAAAATAATTAACCTTCTTTAACGTATTGAAGGTGATATAAAGCCATGGCGGCATAACGGCAGTACATGTGGAAGAATTCCGTAATCTTATATTTAGGTATAAAGTCGATTTTCTTGTATATATATATTTCGCAATCGATATCGAAATGCTTCAGATAACTGGTTTAACATATTTCAGTTAATAAACCTCCTTTAGCGAACTGAATTTGACATATTTAGGTATAAAGTCGATTTTCTTGTATATACACATTTAGCAATCGATATCCAAATGCTTCAAATCATCAGTTTAACATATTTAAGTTAATTAACCTTCTTTATCTTACTGAAGTTTACATAAAGACATAACGGCATAACGGCAGTATATTTGGGTGACTTCCGTAATCTTTTACTTAGGTATAAAATCGATTTTCTTGTACATACACATTTAGCAATCGATATTGAAATGCTTCAAATCATTAGTTTAGCATATTTAAGTAAGTTAAACTTCTTTAACGTACTGAAATTTATATAAAGCCTTAACGGTATAACTGCAGTGCATTTAGAAGGATTCCGTAATCTTATATTTAGGTATAAAGTCGATTTTTTTGTATATACACATTTAGCAATCCATATCGAAATGCTTCAAATCATAAGTTTAACATATTTAAGTTAATTAACCCTCTTTATCTTACTGAAGTCTACAAAAGCCTTAACGGCATAACGACAGTGCATTTAGAAGAATTCCGTAATCTTATATTTAGGTATAAAATCGACTTTCTTGTATATACGCATTTAGTAATCGATATCGAAATGCTTCAAATAACTGGTTTATCATATTTAGGTTAATTGACCTTCTTTATCTTACCGAAGTTTACATAACGCCATAACGGCAGTATATTTGGGTGAATTCCGTAATCTTTTATTTAGGTATAATATCGATTTTCTTGTACATACACATTAAGCAATCGATATCGAAATGCTTCAAATCATTAGTTTAGCATATTTAAGTAATTTAACCTTCTTTAACGTACTGAACCTTAACGGTGTAACTGCAGTGCATTTAAAAGAATTCTGTAATCTTCTATTTAGGTATAAAGTTGATTTTCTTGTATTTACATATTTAGCAATCGATTTTGAAATGCTTGAAATCATTAGTTTAACATATTTAAGTTAATTAACCCTCTCTATCTTACTGAAGTCTACATAAAGCCTTAACGGTATAACGACAGTGCATTTAGAAGAATTCCGTTATCTTATATTTAGGTATATAGTCGATTTTCTTGTATATATACATATAGCAATCGATATCGAAATCGAAAATCATTAGTTTAACATATTTAAGTTAATTAACCTTCTTTATCTTACTGAAGTTTACATAAAGCCATAACGGTATAACGGCAGAGCATTTGGAAGAATTCCGTAATCTTATATTTAGGTATAAAGTCGATTTTGTTGTATAGACACATTTAGCAATCGATATCGAGATGCTTCAACTCATTAGCTTAACATATTTAAGTTAATAAACCTTCTTTAACGATCTGAAGTTGGC
>JAPZAG010002113.1:0-21386 GCA_027475135.1 Bactrocera correcta
AAAAGTTTCGGCATAAAAACTGAAGGGTAGGTCAGAACATATTTTCTTTCAAATCCACAAGGGTCACATTTCGACGACCTTTTACTTGCACACAAGCCTTCAAACGTTTCGGCCAATGATCAATATCATCACAGTTTCCAGTGGTATACTAATAGACGCTGTTGTTCGAGAGGTTATTTAGAAGAGGTATAACTGTTGATCTGTTTTATATAATATATCCATTTCCCTTTCTGTTTCTTAAGGAGGTTTCTGCAAATGCGTTCGCTAACAGATTTTTTAGCTGAGTTGGTTCGAACCACGAGCAGACGCCCACTTATCTCTCCGTCATCAACTGAAGACGTTTTTAATAAACGGTCAATGCTTACTGTACAAACATTTTCGAGAAGCCATAACAACTGCGCCGTTAGGTCTTCTTTCTCCAGGTTGGACACAGAAGCGAAACAAATGAGCCTGGTAGTGAACGATGGCAAGACGAAATATCTACTGTCTTCAAACAAACAGCTGTTGCCTTCGCGACTTGGCTGCCATGTCAGTATTGACAGTCAAAACATCGAAGTCGATAATTTTGTATATCTTGAAACCAACATTAACCAACAACACCGTGAAAATCGAAATCCAACGCCTCTTCTTCTGAGAGTTCTCTCTCAGCAAACAACGACCAAATTTTGCAAATCGCTCATCATCCGCGTCCTGCTATATGGTAGAGAGGCATAGATGATGACAACATCTGTTGAGTTGGCATTGCGAGTTTTCGAGAAAAAGATTTTGCGGAAGATTTATGTTCCTTTGCGCGTTGGCAACGGCAAATGCCGCAGTCGATGGAACGATAGGAGTTATTGCCTTCTCTACATTGACATAGTTCAGCGAATTAAGAGACAGTGGTTACGCTGGCTAAATCATGTTGTCCGAATGGACGAAAACACTCCAGCTCAGAGAGTATTCGACGTAGTACCCGCCGGAGGAAGCAGAGGAAAAGGAAGGTGCAGAAGAACCTGGCTACACTTGGAATCTTCAATTAGCACCAAATAGCGAAAATGAAGAAGGACAGGGTGGGCTGTTGTTAACTCGGCTATAACTGAAGATTTTCGTTGATATTACACTGCAAGATTTTTGCAATAAATTTCATAATTAGTTTGCCAAATTGGCTATAAAGACTCAATCTTTTACAGAACCATAACCTCATTAGCACGTTACTTACTAACGACAATAACTTACAACATAAAGATGTAACCTGACGACTTTAAGAGAGAAGTTTCTTGTACCGTACTGGAGTCCAAGAAACCAAGACTTTTCTTTAACCCGCGCTTAAATTTTACATTTTTCGGCGAATTTCCTTAACAAATGCGCATGCCAGCGAATACTTTAATTGTCAGCGAGGAATTTTAAAATGCAACAAATGGTCCGACCTGTTACACCTGTCCACAAATCAATTTATGGCGCCACTTTTTGTCAGAGTCGACGTAATTTATTGCTTTAAATGCCAGCAATTTCTTCAGCAAATTTCAGCTGCTACTTTTGTGCTGCTTGCAACAGCTGTGGCGCAGCACAGCAAGCGACAAATCCTCTACAACTTGTTAACTTGAACCCGCCACATTGCTACTTTGAAGCGCGCGCGCACACAAAAACCGATGATTGACGACAGCGGAGACAGCAACAATGTTGCTACATAACAATCACTACGCAATTTGCAGCAACATTTCTCTGCACAATGCAACGACTAGGCAAGAGGGCAAAAAATAAGAATATATAGCAAATAGCGAACATAGAAATATAGCTAAATATATTTGTAAGAGTATGCAGCAGAGGGCACCGCAAGCTGGAGGCGAAAAATCGGTGGTCGCTGTCCTGCAACCTGCCAACATGCAACAAATATATTTTGTATACTTATATGCCGCATGCAACTGAGCAATCTGAGAAGAGCTGAAAAAAATACAAGTAACAATATTAATATTGGCAACGGTATGCAATGGAGAGGAACGGTAACTATTGTGGAAGCCAAGCAAATTCTGTTGCGCTGACTAGTAAAGCAGTGCAACATCACTCACTCACACACACACACACACACATATACCAACAACCAACATACCGAATGCAGCATCCAACGAATCTAGCTGACAGCCACAGCTACAACAACAACAACGACCACACTAATTGTATAGAAAAAATTGCTGTTTGCTACAATACAACAACAAAAAACCTAACAACAACAACATTTCAAGTGCACAACGCTGACGACAATGACAATCGCAATCATGCAATGGCAACATTTGCAATGACAATAAAATAGAGGTGCACAACCAGCGACAAGGTAAGTTGGCCAACAGCAACAACAACAACAATCAACAACAACAATGGAAGGGCGTCGAATATCTATCGCCGTCGTTGAGCTACTGTGGTGGCAGCTGTAACGGCGTCACGCATTAAAATCATTTCCTCTATTGTCTCGCAACTGGTTTTCGCAACAAAAGCAACAATGGCATACGTAGGCACATACACACAGATAGCAGTTAGACTTCTAACTGCTGCTGCTGCTTCGATTGTTTGTTGCTCGCAAATACACAGAAGAAGTTTATTTTTGAAATTTTGCTTTTGTTTACAAATTCTCGTTTGCTCGCTCCATTGTTACGGTTTGACATGTACATACATATATCTGCAATAACAATGCATGAATACACATTTGTAGATATCTAGGCTTATTTAACAGGCTTTGAGCTTAAAAGTGCGCTAAAACGCTGAACTTCGTGGAGTTAAGGTTAAAGCAAATAAATGCCTAAAAGCCTCCAAGCCAGTTTAGAATTGAAGTTTACATGTCTTCTTCATAACCGTGCCAAATAGTTTGAAGAAGTAGACAGATCTTGAATTAAAAACAAGTTAGGAAGGGCTAAGTTCGGGTGCAACCGAACATTTTAAACTCTTGCCACTTACAAGGCCAAGTAAATATCTGAAGGTGTAAAATATCTAACAGAAGATCGATATCCAAAAACTTGTCGCGCGGTATCGATCCGATTTTATCTATTTTCCCCATACTAATAAAATGTTCCCTGAGATTCATTACCTTACATACCATTTTCAATCATATGGTAATGTCACCCCGATGATATATATTTATATATGGCGACAAGTATTCGCACAATTTGATCCATGATGCCATGCCCACTTTTTTTAATTTTTAGCTTACTAATGCAACCTCCTACCAAATAACAGTTCTTTGGCTTAATTAAGTGCTTATGCCATAAAATTATATTATGGATAGATAGACAACATAAAGACTTGGATTTCCACTTGAGCCAAAAAGTCAGTGGCCATGGGTGCTTTAAAACCTACAAATATCCGCATGACTTTGGTCCATTACGGCGGCCTAGTAAACAGAATGTATAGAAGACTCTGAACACGTACACCATCATTGCCCCCGGTTTTCTCAGAGTCCTCTGAAAAATGGTAAGCTGTTACAGAAGAGTCAGTTCTAATTATGAAAAGATTAAGGCATTTACAACAGTTTTGGCATGAGTTAGTCCGTGCAATAGATGAGACTTATATGTCGGATTCTCTCCCATGAAATAATACTTTGTCCAGTGGTCCCGTCGGAAAAAAATTAGATGGGAGTAAGTAAGGTTTACCGGATTAAAGTTCGGCACTCCGTCTTTCGATGCTTTCTGCTACTATAAAAACAAAAATCCATGGCAGATCACATGAACACCAAAAACGATGAAGCCAGTTACCAACTAATAGGAAAAAATTAAAAATCGGTTGCACCGAAGCTAAATATCCTTCACAGGTGCATTTCTGTTAGTAACTATGTGTCCAGTTTGTATGGAAGCTATATGCTACAGTAACCCGTTCTGAACAAGTTTTTTAGAGATTACATTGTTACCTTAAAAAATAATCTATACCAAATTTCGTGAATATATCTTGTCAAATGTGAAAGTTTTCCATACAAGAACTTGATTCCGATCGTTCAGTTTGTATGGCAGCTATATGCTATAGTTAACCGATCTAAACGATTTCTTCGGAGATTACATTGTTGCCTTAGAAAATAATCTATACCAAATTTCGTGAATATATCTTGTCAAATGTGAAAGTTTTCCATACAAGAACTTGATTGACTATGTTATAGTGGTCCGATATCGGCCGTTCCGACAAATGAGCAGCTTCTTGAAGAGAAATTGACGTTTGCAAAATTTCAAAAGGATATCTTAAAAACTGAGGGACTAGTTCGTATATATACAGACAGACGGACAGACAGACGGACATGGCTAAATTGACTCAGCTCAACATACTGATCATTTATATATATACGTTATAGGGTCTCCGACGCTTCCATCTGGGTGTTACAAACATCGTGACAAACTTAATATACCTTGTTCAGGGTATAATGATTTCGTCTGCGCCGAAACTATAAAGCTATGGAAGGCTTTCTTTTTAAAAAAAGAAAGGGGTATAAAAAGATCTTTACCTTGATTTTGATTGATCAGTGTGTGTGGCAGCCTTATGCTACTATGGGGGTATCTAAATAATATATCCGAAGATTTTTGTGATGTCTTGCATAATAATCGGTGCGTTAAAAAAGTTTTCTTCACTTCGCCCCGTCGTTGTAAGGAAAGGACTTGTAACGATTTAAATTTATCGTTTAAAAGAACGGCTAGACAGACAGATTTTGCTAAATCCACGCAGCTCGTCCCACTGACCGCAAATATAGTATGTCCCCCTGTTCGGTGTATACATAATTAAAAAAAAAATGGTTTCAGATGATCACAAATCGGAGCATCGCCCTTGACGACAGCTCAGTATAGAACTTTCGCCAAAAGCATTTTCTTCCTATAAAACGATCCGATTTTCAGCCTATGTGTTAAAACCCTACGGCAAGTTGCCAAAAATAAGTGCCCTACAAAATATTCATTCAAATTCAAGGTAAGCCGTAACTCAAAGAAATACCAGCAACCCAAATAACTTAATGCTAAAATTAATACATAATGCTGACAAAGTTAAAAAAAATTCGAATGAAATCGAAAAAATTTAAAACAAACAAAGATATAATAAATAAATAGCTTAAGCATATAATTTAGTTATCAAAATATTATTTATGGGTGCCTATATTTACACATTTGGGAGAAATTTGTTGTGCTTAAATTTTTTTTTTTTTAATTTTTAATCTGCATTCTCTCACCGCCCACGAAGAAATATTTTAATAATATTAAACAAAACATTTATGCTCTGCCAATAATGTTTATCCATTGCAATAACAATAAACACTTAAAATCCTATTAGCCTCAGCTCGTAATTACACTTCTGAGCATAGTGACACTAAGTAGCTTAAGTGGACTCAACGCCACTTGACGCAAAGTATGAAGCAAAAGCATTTCTCATTACTTAAGGCGGACATGACGACGAAGTGCAAATTGGAATAATGTGGTCGCTTTGAAAGATCTTGGGCAATTACGTATTTATTGTTTTAATTTTTAAACAAATTTATTGTATTACAGAAAGTAATAGGTTTAAAGCCATTAAGAAAACAGATAAACATATTAAATTGAGAAAATTTTTTTAGAATAATAAACATGTCGTAAAAATGCAAATAATTACAATAAGTAATTTTAATTTTCTATCTCTCTCTCTCTCTCTCTGTCTGTTAAACTTCTACTATTTTGTAATTTATGGAGATTTTTATATTAAAATATTTAGTTTAAAATGTGCACCGAAGACAGTGAACGCAGTGGTTGTTATCGACGACACATCAAAAAGGTCCGTAAAGCGAAGTAGTTCGATATAGCAGACACTCTAAAGATATCAACTGAACGTATACATACATCATATCAATCACGAATATTTGGGTATCAGAGAGCTCCGTTAAAAATGAGTGCTCACTTTTGAACAAAAACAATGACGAGATGATGCTTCGGAACAGTTTTTGAAGATGTTCAAGCGTAATAAATCCTAGTTTTTGCATCGATATGCAGCAATGGATGACACGTGGGTCCTTTATTTTGGTTCTAAGTCCAACCGACAGTCATTCGACTGGACTGCACACAATGAACAGGCTCCAAAGCGTGGAGAAATGTAAAAGTCGGCTGGTAAGGCGTCTGTATTTTGGGATGCTCATGGAATATTATTTATTGACTACCTTGAAAAAGTTAGGACCATCAATAACGACTATTACATTGTGGTAGTGGACCGATGAAGGATGAAATCGACGAAAACGTGTCACAAGTCAGTGAAAACGATAACAAAAATTCATGAATTATATTCTCCAGATCTGGCCCCAACGACTACTTGCTGTTCTCATATCTCAAAAAAATGCTCGGTGTGAAGAAATTTTCATCAAATGCAGATGTATTCGTCGAAAGTGAGACCTATTTTGAAGCAAAGAACAAATCGTACTACAAAAATAGTATCGAAACCTTGGATCGCTCTAAGCAGTGTATCACTCTTGAAGGGAACTATGTTGAACAAAATAAAAGGAATTTGCGAAAAAAATATATTTTACTTGACCGGGATCTTTGCAATTGACTTATTACCTTCAAATTTAGCACACTAAAATACCAAATTGATATCTAAGTAGGTTGTGAGTTACTGCCTTCTAAAGTGTAAAAGGTCACAATCGCGGCTCGAAGCGTTGGTGCATTATCATCGGCAATTTTCGACGGATCCTCTCACATAAACGTCTCATTACGGCCAATTAAGATGCACTAAACCACAAAAAAAAAAAAAAAAAACAATGGGCATCACTGTGATTTTAGAGCAGTGAATTTTTTGGTTTCGGCTTGTTTTTTTCCTCCATTTCCATGATTGTGGACTCTTTGGAAATCAAATTCATAAACATGTCACATCGGCAGTTGTATTGCTATCCATGAATGTGGGATCAGAATTCGCATGACCAAGCATATCCAAAGGGACCTAGTATTTTTTCTGATTTTTCAGCTTCAAAAATCATTCGAACGGGCTCGCTATAGATGTCGAGCTCTCTTACCATCTCACTAACACTTGCCGGACGCATTTCAAACACCATATTCTTCACGTTTTTAATATTTTCATCAGTTGAAGAGGCCGAACGTCGTCCAAAACGAGGCATGAAGGCAATTGAAAGCCTTGTACTATTCGTAGGCTCGTGTTTTGATAAAGCTAAATCATAGTATGCCTTTTCCAACATTCGAATCGATTCGGCAATCGAAATTTAGTTAGAAATACAAAATTTTAGAAAAATTCTTTCTTCGATATGTTTATTGAGTGTAAAAACCGCAACACTCTACTGATGTGAGGCTGAGATCGCGTTCATATTTGGTATAATAATTAAGGACAGTCCTAACAACTTATCAAAAACATTTTTGTTTTTTTAAATGTCATTTACCCGGGGAGTTTAATTACAATTTCGGTCTCCTTTTTTGTCGCAATGTACATAGTATATATGTATTGCAATAGCATCCTTTTAGAAAAAAATTATTTGTGACATTTTAATGATTTCGTCATTATTTCGTGCCAGTGATTATTTCTATATCCCCACATGGATATTGCTCATTTAGAGAAGTTGTTCGTCAAGTTTGAGTTTTTCTAACTCTTTTGTTCACAGTACGTTTTCGCATATTAACTCGTATCAAACCAGGCACATACACAACTACAAGCATATGTATGTTTTTTCTGTGAATATTAAGTATATTTAATGCTACAACAAAATGTATGCGGTCACCTTTTTCTCTTTCATTCACTGTGGTTTTTTTGATTGTTTTACATTATAGCGTTTTTGTTTCGTTGCTTTGTATAGCTTGTCTTTTGCACGCAAACCTCATCCGGCGCGTTCAAAGATCATTCACATACATACACGAGCATAAGAAAAAATTAATTCCAAAACTCACAGACAAATTATGTGCTCTCCAACATTCGTCTTTGCCTTCCCATACATTCATTGATTGTCTGCTTACTCCTTCACTTTGGATTTCTAGCATTGCTTACCTTTTCCTGCTCTACCTCTACTCTAGTTGTTCTTCTTCTTCATCTAATATTTATCAGCATTTCTTTTGTCTGTGATGCGTCTGGTCTGTGCCGACACCGGCGTCTAACGCTATCAATTGCCCGTCAGCTTTATGCCCCAGACGCTCGTTGCTGCCACATCCTGTGGCACTTTTAATCGCATATACTATACTGCACATACGCCCGTTTTAACTGAAATGCCGGTACGCAATTGCAACCCCTATGGGCCGTTCGAGCATTTTCCTGCAATTAAATGTTTCCTTAACGCGTCCTTCGCCCTCTTATACACTTCTCCCATATTTTTTACGCTTATTTCATTCAAATGCCATCAGTTCTGCTGGCTTTGATTGGACCTTAAGGGTGTTTGTTGCCATTTGTTTTGCTGAAGTACTGCATTATCCACCCGTTTATTTACGATTGTAAATACCTTCGTATGCCTGCCAAGGTGCGTGAGTTGTGCGTAGCTAGAACCTTCTCTGCTTGGTGGTTGTTTTTGCGCATTCCAACTCTATGTACGCTACCCCAAAAAAATATTTGTAACTTCCTTGCTTTGGCGGCGGTATTTGATATGCGATGTACATAAGTCTATTTTCTAAAGTCGCTTGTTCACTTCGATAGTAAAGGTTCCTTTGGAAATGCGCACCGTCTTTCCTCACTGTTGCTTCAACGCCGGTATGTATGCTAGCTTACGCAATGCTCCGTAGAATTTTCAACCCTCGGAGTTGATGTAATTTCCATTCTATCTGAGTATTGTTATTTAGCCAAAAATTCTCCCATCCATTGTTTGTTTCAGTTTTTGTTTACCTTCTTGCTGTGCGTGCATAAAATATCGATTAATTTTCCACCAATTTTTCGAAAGCCGCTGAAATGTGATCCTTGTGGATTTGAGAGACTAGATGTGCTGGCCTACCCGCTGCGTTATTGTCAAACATTTTTTTGTGTGCTTTGAAATTTAACACTTTTTCCTTGTCTATGCTCACCCTAAATATGTAATTTGTGTGTTGAAAGTGCCTTTAATTTATTGATATATTGATCGTCATGGATTGAGATTTATTTACGGCTTATTAAAATGGTAATATTTGGTTGGGCTAATATGCATAGTTTCATTTGGGAAGGGGCTTGGCGATGCCGTGTGAATTACGTTCAAGGAATTTGAGATTTTAATTAGAGGAAGTCAGCTGTCTGTATGTTTTTTTTTTCTGCTATCTTTTGTAAGTTGATACTATGCCTTAAATATATAGTTTTGGTAAATTATGCAATTAAGAACGTAATTAGATGAAATGCAAAAAATCCGCTGCCCTCTAAACACAAACCTCTTACTATGGCACTAGGCGTTATTATTTTTGATATAAATGTGTCTAAATTTTCTAACAATTCGTAGCTACATTAGTTATTCGGCATATAACGGGTGGGCCACATAAAATCTTAAATTAAAAAAAAAAAACAATGAAAAAAAAGGGCTGGATATTTTTCCAAGGTCTAACATTTATTTAAAAGGTTGTTTTATGAAATTAATTTGTGGAAACAATTTCGGACAAATGACCACCACGGCTGTGTTTACAGTAGCCTAAACGATCCACCCAATTTTGGAGTGCTTTCTCGATGGTTTCAGGTCTTATGGCAGCTACAGCAGCTAATCTCGTACTTTAGATCTTGAATTGTTTCTGGATGGTTGGCGTAACATTTATCTTTAACAGCTCTCCACAGAAAATAGTCCAACGGAGTTAAATCGCAGCTTCTGCGAGGCCAATTCACATCACCTCTTTTGCTGATTATGCGATTTTCGAAGATAGGGCGTAAAAGATTGAGTGTAGCGTTTGCTGTATGGCACGTAGCGCCGTCCCGCTGGAACCAAATGTTTTCCAAGTCTTCCTCTTCAATTCGCTTGAAGAAAAATTCGGTTAACATTGCGCGATATCGCTCACGATTGATGGTTACGGCGGTTCATTCTTCATTTTCGAAGAAAAATGGGCCGATGATTCCACAAAACCAAAATGCGCACCATAGAGTAATTTGTGCTAGGTGCATTGGCTTCTCGATGATTACGTGCGGGTTTTCTGTGTCTCAAATACGAAAATTCTGCTTGTTAACGTAACCATCGAGGTGGAAATGAGCCTCGTCTGAAAAGATGATTTTTCGGTAAAATTGACCATCCACTTGACTCACCACTTTGGAAAAATGTTTTCAATATTTTCCAGTTTTCTTCTAGTGAATAACGACCCATTTCGTAAATTTTAGACTTTTTACTGAATATCTGTCACTTTCCGAATGGTATTTGACGTTTCCAATGTCGAAATATAGATAATTTAAATTTAAAACTTTGAATTTTTTTTTTCTGTTCATGGGAGCAGAGTCCCATATTTTTGAACACTGATTCTTATGTAAAATTTAACGAGGAGTCGAATGGAAAGGTCAAATTTGAAAAATAGTGGGGGGAAAAGCACAAAAAACCGGGTTTTTGGAAAAAACTTTTTTTGTTTGATTTTGAAAATTTTTTTGCATTTTGAAAATATTTTTTATCAGAAAGCTGAGATTTTTTTACATTTAATTGGATAACTTAAAAATTTTTTTCACTCAATTTTGAGGTCGTTAAAAAATAAAAGAAAAAGTCACTTTTTTTTTTGATCTCAATTTGAAGTGCGCGCCAAAAAACAATGGATCAACTTTGACCACTAAAAAGTTAACAGATATTCTTCTATTGGTCTATATTATGATATTCTAAAGTTTGGTCAAAATCGGAGAACCACGGGTACAAAACCATGTCTGCAATTGATGGAATGGCCCATATGTAAATGATCAGTATGTTGAGCTGAGTCAATTTAGCCATGTCCGTCTGACCGTCTGTCTCTATATATACGAACTAGTCCCTCAGTTTTTAAGACATCGTTTTGAAATTTTGCAAACGTCATTTTCCATTCAACTATAGCATGTAGCTTCCATATAAACTGAACACATAGATACTAAAAAAATGGATCTGTGAATATTACATTTTGTCTACAACTCAAATATGACTTCTTCTTTCTTTAGTGGGAATTAATAGAATTTAAAACAAATTTATCATAAAACTTTGACATATTTGTCAAAGAGATTTTGGAAAATATATATGTATGTATATGAGCCAATATTGAAGATATGTATGTATATGAGGCTACTTCCTTATTCAACGCTTAAGTCAGGAATACACTAAATACCACAAAAATCGATCTTTAAATTTACAGTGTTGGGAATCTGGTAACCATTCCTATTTTATTTCGTTTTAATTCCAACTAGTCCATGGGTATAAAACGAACTTAATTAGTCACGTCGTCAATGCCGAAATACTTGCAGAACAAGCCGCTTGTTGTTGAAAATTAATTTACGAAATTCGTAAACTAAAGTAAAGGTCTGGAACGAATGTTTTAATGAATATGAACTTAATTACAGCGCGCGAAAAGAGAAACGAAGAATAAATAACACATTCGAAACTAACCACAAATGCTGGCGCATAAATCAGCAACAAAAGGTAGTGGATTATAAAACATACAAATGTTAATGGCATTGCTGGTGGCGTGCCTAAAGCGCCGATGACATCACCAGCATCAAGAATTAAAAGCAAATATAATACTAACATACATACATGCTTACATATGTATTCATGGTTTTATGTGCGAGTAAATGGTGGAAATGCCGTCAACATAGCCGCTGCGAGATGTGCCGCGTCGGCAATGAGGCATAGCAAAAGCGCGGGCATTGGCAACATTGACACACTAACAACAATTAAACAAACATGCTAATTCATTGCTAGCAGCTAGAGATACATACGCACATACATGCGCATTTACAAATACATAAAAACTTACAAAATCTAAAAATCTAAAAATAACAGGAAAAAATCCAATAAAGTATGTATGCAGACAAACTAGAAATAAAATTTTATTTTTCAAATGACGACAAATTTTCAATGTAAATGACGGGAATATTAAAAAAAGAAGATTTTGTTGAAATTTCTTTTAATTTTTAATTAAATGTTGAAAGTGTATTATTTTTTGTATTTCTTCAATTTCTGTAAAAATGTTTATTAATTTAGGATATACTAAATTATAATTATTATTTTAATTCCAAAAAAAAAAATAAAATATTAAATCAACGAAAATCAAAAATTTGCACTCCCTGCACCTTTCATGTGTAAATTCACTTGCAAGAAGTTCAAAAACCCTTCCTGTCTAACACACTTCAGCTTAAGTGCAAATTTCAGCATTTTGCTATGAACTGACATACTCGCATTTGACAGCTTCGTTGTAGATTGCTGCCGCATGTTGCATGCTACAAAGTTTGTCACACACACACACACATACTAAGTGCAACAATAAACAAAACTATGCGAGTGACATATCCTAATGTCGCATTGGAGACTTTAGTCAGCAAAAGTCTCGAATGCAACATTGCCAACGTGCTTCAATTCAGCACTTTCGCCTTTAAAAAAGCGGTCCCGTACATTAAGCGGCACCATTGGTAAAATCGCGTTTGTCACTCACACTCATTTTTCATCTTTCCAACCCGAAGGTTCAATAAGAAACAAATAACTTAGTTCGTTGCGTTATATATATAAGTGTCGTTTAATAAAACTATTAATTGTTACGGAATGTTAATTAATAAAAAACCAAATAATTATTATAAAAATATTACTGGCGCAGTCGGTAGGATCTGCGCAAAAGATCCTAAATAAAAAGAGCCTATTCGTCTCAAATCAGCGAAATAAAAAACCCACACAGGTACTTTAAAACACGTGTCGGGCTGCTGTACCTTTTGTTTTAAATTCGTATCGTATCGTGCAGGGGCAGTTTGCTAATATTAAGAACATTTTCTTTGTATACTATCAAAAGTCAAAAAGAGGAAAAGGAAAAATTAAATTAAAATTCTTCAAAAATTACATATCGTTTAAAACAAAAAGGAAGATAAGATCCAAAATTCAACACCGTAACCCTACATCGTACATTCGGTAACTCAAAAAAACGTAAAAAAGCGAAGAAAAAATATCGTAAGGAACAAAAACGTATAGTGGGCTGTCGAAGCGAAGAGAACGTAAACGAGAAACGTGAAAAGTGAAGAAAAATTATCGTAACGAATAAAACTAAATTGCTTAACATAAAGAGTGTATAGCTAGCGTAAACGAGAAACGTGAAAAGCGAAGAAAAAATATCGAAAGGGGAACAAAAACGTATAGTGGGCTGTCGAAGCGAAGAGAACGTAAACGAAAAACGTGAAAAGTGAAGAAAAATTATCGTAACGAATAAAACTAAATTGCTTAACATAAAGAGTGTATAGCTAGCGTAAACGAGAAACGTGAAAAGCGAAGAAAAAATATCGTAAGGAACAAAAACGTATAGTGGGCTGTCGAAGCGAAGAGAACGTAAACGAAAAACGTGAAAAGTGAAGAAAAATTATCGTAACGAATAAAACTAAATTGCTTAACATAAAGAGTGTATAGCCAGTGTAAACGAGAAACGTGAAAAGCGAAAAAAAAAAATATCGTAAGGAACAAAAACGTATAGTGGGCTGTCGAAGCGAAGAGAACGTAAACGAGAAACGTGAAAAGTGAAGAAAAATTATCGTAACGAATAAAACTAAATTGCTTAACATAAAGAGTGTATAGCCGGCGTAATCGAGTAACGTGAAAAGTGAAGGAAAATATCGTAACAAACAAAACGAACTAAGTAATGATGGAACAGTGGAACAAAAATATTACAATACGTTAAAATAAAAATATATACAGTACATAAAAAAAAAAAAAAAAAAAAAAAAAAAAAAAAAAGGAGAAAATAAAATAAATAAAAAAAATATATATAAAAAAAAAAAAAAAAAAATTTTAATTAAAAATAAATAAAATAAGTGCGATTAGCTATTTGGCGAAACAAAAGCAAAAGTCCAAAGGCAACATAAAAAACGAAGGTGAATAAAAACAAAACAGACAGTTTATGGAAGAAGAAGTGGACGAAATAAGCCAGATTTTGAAATCTATTAAAATTAAAGAGGCAAACAACAAAATGGAGCGAGAAACCAGAGAAATGGCGATCCAAAACATCAAACTTATTCAACCATTTGATGGTGATCGAAACTACTTGGCACTCTTCATTCAAGGGGTCGACGCGATCATGCCACAGTCTCCTGTTATATCAGAAGAGACGAAGGTATTCTATCTACATTGTGTCATAAAAATACTCAGAAGCGCTGCATTGGATGTGGTTAGGCGAGAGCAGCCACCAGATTGGACGACGCTGAGGCAGTTACTTATAGATGAATTCGGAGAACACACGGCAGTTTCAACACTAATCCTAGAAATAAGCAATATTAAATTTAAAAATAATGTTAAGCTACTATGCGAAGAGATTAATTTAGAAGTTTGTAAAGTAAAGGATGTTATCAAACTAAAAAATGAAAGTTGCTCAACTAAAATATTTTTGTATAATGAATTAGATCAGATAAGTTTGAAAACATTAAAAAGAGAATTGCCAAACTATTTAACTGCGTTAATAAACGCTAATCTTGCTACCGACCCTAAGTCAGCAATCAAAATATTAAAAGAAAATGATGTTTATGAAAATAATAAACAATTTTCTAAGCAAAAAACAATTCAAAAAACTAATGCAAATTCGAAACTACCAAATTTATATGAATAACAATAATAATAGTAATATAGAATATTTTGCAACCAATACGAATCAATTTCCAGTTCATTCCAATTACAACAATTTTTCAAAAAATTATCCATTGCCCCAATCAAAATAATTATTATAAAAATAAACCATTTTTTAATGAATATAGCAATCAACATTATACTTCACAAAATAATAATTTCCCACAAGTTAGGCATACACCTTTCAATTCTGGAAACATTTATACTAATAGAAACTTCAATAACTTAAAACAAGATAAGATTCAGGGGTCAAACCAATCTCGATTAAGACGCTTTGGCTACCCTGAACCAATGGAACAAGATGAGGTAAATTTTCACTTAACAGCCTCGGAAGGCCCCCCCACAATTGAATTGAAATTTAATAAAAAATATTATACATTTTTAGTCGACACAGGTTCATCAGTTAGTTTAATAAAGCCTGGGATATCCAACGAAAAGATTATTTATGTTCAGCCAATAACATTAACAACAGCGATGGGAAAAAAGTTTGTCTAAATGAAACCCAACAATTGTTTAGTGACGAACACATGAAAAAACTAAATTTTTTCGTTTATAATTTCTCGAATAACTACGATGGTTTACTTGGTTGTAATATACTTAAGCTACTTAAAGCTAAAATTGATCTAGAAAAAGATATGATATATATAAATGGTGTTCGGTATAATTCTTTCAAGAATAAATCAAATTATGAAAATTTTGATAATTGCCTTCAAGAATTAAATATGAACGAAAATCATAACACTAAAGATAGTAAATTTAGACTTGAACATCTAAATTCAGAAGAGTTAAATAAATTAAAAAAACTTTTAAATAAATTTGAAAATATATTTTATAAAGAAGGAGACAGACTCACCTTTACTCATAAAATAAAACATAGAATTAAAACGGTCCATGAAGATCCTATATATGTAAAGTCGTATAGATATCCTGAAATTCATAAATCAGAAGTAAACAAACAAATAAAAGAAATGCTTGAAAATCAAATCATTTCTCATAGTGATTCCCCATATTCAGCACCAATTTGGGTGGTACCAAAGAAGTCAGATGCTTCAGGTAAAAAGAAGTGGAGGATTGTTGTCGATTTTCGCAAGCTCAATAGTATTACTATCGATGATAGGTATCCCCCTTCCAAACATGGATGAAATTCTCGAAAAACTGGGTAGGTGTATGTATTTTTCAACAATAGACTTAGCGCAAGGTTTCCATCAAATAGAAATGGATCCGGCAGATAGGAAAAAAAACAGCTTTCTCTACTCAGAGCGGACATTTTGAATTTTTAAGAATGCCATTTGGGCTTAAAAATGCACCAGCTACCTTCCAGAGACTGATGAACACGGTTCTAGATGGTTTAATAGGGAGAGATTGTATGGTTTACTTAGACGACATTGTAGTATTCAGTACGTCATTACAGGAACACATAGAATCTCTAGACAGAGTTTTTCGTAAACTAAACGAAGCAAATCTGAAAATCCAGATGGATAAAAGCGAGTTTTTCAAAAGAGAAACCGAATTTCTTGGTCATATCATAACGCCAGAAGGTATTAAACCTAACCCTAATAAAATCAAAGCAATTTTAAATTATCCCGTTCCTAAAACAGAGAAAGAAATAAAACAATTTCTTGGTTTGGCGGGATTTTATCGTAAATTTATTCAAAACTTTTCAGAAATAACTAAACCTTTAACTAACTGTCTTAAAAAAGACAATAAAATAAATAGCTCAGATGAGAAATTCATGGAAGCTATAAATACCCCTAAAAATTTTAATTACTAATGATCCAATTCTGGCTTATCCAAATTATGAGAAAATATTTACCTTAACAACTGATGCGTCAAATGTGGCATTAGGGGCAGTGTTAAGTCAACAGGGACATCCAATTTGTTTTGCTAGTCGCACACTCAATGAACATGAGCAGCACTACTCAACTACTGAAAAAGAACTTTTAGCCATGGTTTGGGCTACCAAATATTTTAGACCATATTTATACGGCAGGAAATTTTTAATAAATAGTGACCATAGACCATTGCAATGGCTCCACAACTTAAGGGAACCAAACTCCAAGTTACAAAGATGGAAGATTCGGCTTAACGAGTATGACTTTGACGTAAAATACATATCAGGTAAAGAAAATCGTGTAGCAGATGCTCTTTCTCGTATCAAAATTACGGAATGTTTTTTAAATGAAGAATCTGAATCTAACGTAGACACTGTTCATTCTGCCGATGAAGATTCCGAAAGTTTTATTAAGATAACAGAGCGACCATTAAATGTGTTCAAAAATCAAATTAAATTAATAAGAGATGGTAAAGACTCAACCATAATAACAAAAGTTTTTTTGAATAATCTAATTGTAATTACATACAAAGAATTAACTACAGATTATATTAAAGATATAATTAAAACCTATTTATTAAAAAATAATACAACAATTTTTATGCCCAATGATACTGATTTTATACAATTTCAAAACGTTTATAAGACACTAATAACAACAAGTCGCAACAAGATTTATCGGTGTACAAAAGAATTAGAAAACATCACAGATTTTGCAAATTTTAAAAGTAAAGTACTTGAAATCCATTTAAGTGGACTTCATCAAGGTATAGAGAAGGTTGCAAAATGTTTTAAATTACAGTATTATTACCCCAATTATCTTAAGGAAATCACCAAAATAATAAATGAATGTGAACTGTGTAATCATTGTAAGAACGATCATATTTCTAACAAAATGCCGTTCAAAATTACACCGCCAATTTACAAAATAAGAGAAAAATATGTTATAGATTTTTGGAAATGGAATAATGAATATTATTTAACATGTATCGATTTATACTCTAAGTTTGCTATGATAGAAAAAGTTAAAGCATTGAACTGGTTGGAATCCAAAAAAGCATTGCTAAAAATTTTTAATTGTATGGGTCCTCCAAAAACTTTAAAAGTCGACCAAGACCAAGGTTTAAATAATATAAACATTAAACAATGGTGTAATTCATTAAACATAAAAGTAGAAGTAACCACCGGTAAAACTGGTATAGGCGACATTGAAAGACTACATAAAACTTTAAATGAAAAACTTAGAATAATCAACACTTCAGGTGATAAAGAGCTAAAATATTTAGAAATTGAACAAACACTTTTCACTTATAACCATATAATTGTTCACTCTACTACCAATGAAATTCCATATAAAATTTTTTTTAATAAGGAGTCACCAAAACAAGATCCTCAAATTATTAAAGAAAAAAGAATAAATAATGTAAATAAAAACCGTCAAGAAAAAGATATTGACACAAACTTTGTAAACGCAGAAGTTTCGAGGAAGAGACTAGACAAACTTAGTAATCCATACAAAAAAGTTAGTCTCATTAAAACTGAAGAAGATGGCGAACATCATATTGTAAAATTTAAAAGTCAAAATGTACGGAAATATAAAAACCAATTTAAAAGAAAAAAGAAAACCAACTAAAACTAAATCTAAGAATTGAAAATTGTATCTTATCAATCTTATCATACCTTTTTACTTATTCATTATTACTTAATCATTTTTATGTGCTAAAATACCTTTAAATATTGTAAGAATTCTATTTAAAAACTTTAAATTGTAAACAAAGAAAAATTGCAATGAGGACATTGCATTATTTTAAGATGGGAGGAGTGACATATCCTAATGTCGCATTGGAGACTTTAGTCAGCAAAAGTCTCGAATGCAACATTGCCAACGTGCTTCAATTCAGCACTTTCGCCATTAAAAGCGGTCCCGTACATTAAGCGGCACCATTGGTAAAATCGCGTTTGTCACTCACACTCATTTTTCATCTTTCCAACCCGAAGGTTCAATAAGAAACAAATAACTTAGTTCGTTGCGTTATATATATAAGTGTCGTTTAATAAAACTATTAATTGTTACGGAATGTTAATTAATAAAAAACCAAATAATTATTATAAAAATATTACTTGCGATTTCAGTTCTAAGCTCTTGATATGTTAACATCCTTAAAACAACAGCAATGACAGCAAACAATTGAAGGAAAAGCGAAAAGAAAAGGTTGTGACAAAAACACGAAAAGCTCATAACAGCTAAAAATATGTGTGACATAAATGTTTATTGCTCGAAATCTGTTGGCGACAGATCACTCGTGTCGATGGCGAGTTAAAAGCTATTTTTACGACAATGCCACGCTTTCACAACGATGCCAATAGAAATAAAAGAGGTGCGATGAACACATATGCGCATATTGGATTGGCTGACAGTCGGTTCATAACGGATCGAGAATTTCATAAATATATGTAGTTAAATGGTTTTGTTTGGGAAGGGGTCCTTTAGTAAGATAAGTGGGTAGTGACTAGAGTTGTATTCTCCGATTTTCGTCACTAAGTGTAGACCTCCGAAATACAATACTTAGCGTCCCGAAATATTTGACTTACCATATTATATAGGTTAAGAGATTTTTCCGTTTTCAAGGAAGGGTCCAACTCAGTGATTTTAAGACCAATTCTTCTCTATGGTATAGTCGTGTGGTAACCAAGCTTACTGAAATCTACCCACCAGTAGCCAATGGAATAACGGGAGATCTAAGGACCACTTCAACGGCGGCTCTTGAACTAGTACTAAATCCGCCACCTATAGACTTCTTCGTTGTAAACTACGGAGCAAAATCGGGGCGACGACTACTGGCTGCAGAAGAATTTACATATAATATAAATGCATGGAGCCTAGATGTGTGGGTTTGGAAAGCACCGACCGACATGACTCACGTTTTAATTAGAAAAGAAGGTTGAGGGAAAACCCGGAGAAGACGGTTGGCGTAAAGATATGTTAACTGCGAGCAGCTCATTAAATATTTATACGGTGCATATCAGACCGGAGACATAATTCTGGTACAACGGGGAGCAGGAGCCCTTGCACTTCGCTCCAACATGCTCATGCGAACTGGCCCCCGGGGAGTATCGTGGTGTTTGTGGTTGAAACCCGAATGTGGAAAGAACTGACACTTTATCAGTTGAATGTGTGTCCGGGTGGCGAACCCAAAGTACGGCAGAGGTTTTAGATGGGTCTCGAACCCTGGTTAGTATATCCATTCCACATTCCCAATTGGTAGTGAAAACTCTAGTCCTTTTTCTGCGCTGGTCAACGCATTGATTTGATTTGCTGTGCTTTTGAACGTCGTAGGGTAAGGCTGTCGTCAGCAAATACCATAAGTTGTCGAACCACTGCAGTTTATTTCAAGCTGTGGTCTTTGATATTGGAAAAGCTGTGAATCTAGCCTCTAATGCATAAGCAGGCAACTTCGCAACTAACATCCACATAGAATTTATCAAGTCGGTAATCCCGTCTCGATATATCGGCCAGAAGTATTTTGGGCAGCAGAGTAGCAGCGGAGACTGTCGCCAGGCGACATGACTTCTTCTGTGATCCAGATCCAAAGAGCATCAGTAGCAATTCGATAGTGGACGAGATTGCCAAGAGTGGTGTCTGGCTGTAATGCGATAATCTGACTGATATTGGCAAACCCGTTCATGGCCTTTACGGCGATCTAGACAAAAGTATGGCAAAGATGGTTACAATTCGATGGATTGATCTAACGGGATGCAAAACTGCAAAAAGCATATGCAAAGCGGTATATCAAAAGTAAACTAAGTTTCTGCTCACTCTTAGTAGATGAGATAGTCGGAACTAATGCGTATTCGAATACTCACTGGTCACAGTCTTCTGGCGACAAACGCCTAAAGAATGGGGCGGACATATCGAGATGACTGCAAGAAATGTCACAGATAAAGCACCAGGAAAACAATAAAGTATCCCTTGTACACATGTCCCGCACCAGCAAGGCAATGCTTTAAACATTCGGATGCCTCACAGCTTGACATACTGGGAGGGGTATCGTTAGTGAGGCTATAGAGTCTGTTGAAATTCGCGTCAACCCCTGGCATCCTAAAGGATGACTGCTCTCATGGACTACGTATCAGCACTCGATCTGGTACTGCTAAGGACCAAAACAGGTCTAAGCGTTGCTCACGAGTCTATCAGAGTAACCTAACCTTATAAATATAGCGTAGAAGTAAGGAACGCTGATCCGCTGATGAAAATAGAAAATATTATGGGATTAGGAAAATCTAAAGTATCAAAACAAGCTTGAATTTATTCTGAGAATAAGTTTTCTATTCTTTCGATGTCAGGGATTGCAATATGAATTGCCTTCAAGGAAGAATGTGGTTTTAGAAACTAAAATTAAAGCTTAAAACGGGATTGGAATCTGTGTAGCTCTTACTAGCAAAGAAGCTTTAGCTTAAAATTAATTTTTCTCTAAGTGCAAAATCCTAGTTCGTGACTTCATAAATACAAGATAAAAAGCGTTTTCTTTAAAAGCGAATTTTGTCTGTGAAACAAAAAACATAATCCTTAATTTGATATTACGTACTTTGGTAATCTAAGAAAATACAAAAAGGTGATAAAACTTTTCTTTCATGCGAGTCAGTTTATTAGGTTTGAGTCGTTTAAATTAATAACTATTTTATATTGACGAATATCGTATTGAATAATTTATCATTTCCATTGCGTAAACATCATAGAATCCACTAAGCTTTCAACACCCAACATCTTCAAATAAATATAAATTTACTCCTCAGCCGCGTAACATTTTGATAGCCTATCAACAAAGTAAACCACTCATCTTAGCGCATAAAATTACTAAAATTTAAGTACTTTGTATACAAGCGGACACTTTATTGTTTGTATACGTTTCAGGCTTCTATTTT
>JAPZAG010002114.1:0-21382 GCA_027475135.1 Bactrocera correcta
GCTGTACGTTTACTTTTGCCTGGTGAATTAGCCAAACATGCTGTGAGCGAAGGTACCAAAGCTGTCACTAAATACACAAGTTCCAAGTAATTTGTTCAAATGATTAAAAAAAAAAATAGCAAAAAGGCCCTTTTCAGGGCCACAACATATAAATTAACAAAGAGATGATTTATGAGTATATGTATGTAAATACTAGTGGATTTGGCCATGCGTTGCTGTGGCAATGGTAATACTATGATAATAAACTATTCAATATATTGCACACCTGTCTTTTTGCAAAATTATTTAGTATGGGGTAATCAGCAGTGAAATTTCAAAGAAAAGAAAAAAATAAAATAAAAATCTAATTGTCCCCCTTTGTTCATTACTCACTTGTTTATAATCATCATCAATTCATCTAAGAATTAAAATTATTTTAATGTTTTTGTTAAAAATGCATTTTTGATCGATATGTTAAACATTTTTGTAGCCCTGAAAAGGGCTTATTTTATTTCTTATTTGCCACATAGTTTTTTTCATTTACCTGGGCTTTACTTTTTAGATGGCGCTTTCTTGGCGACTGGCTTTTTATTGACCGCGGCTTTCTTGGTTTTAACACTAGGTGTTTTTGTTTTTAACGCCTTTGCTTTATTTGGAGTCGATTTAGCTTTAGCTGGTTTGGTTTTAACAGATCCAGTCTTCTTTGAATCCTTCGCTTTGGCCTTTTCACTCTTTTTCTTCTCTGCTGTTTTCTTGCTAGCAACAGTTTTCTTCACTTTTTTCTCGCCACTTGCTTTCTTACCGCCAACTGCTGCCTTCTTCTTTGACGCCACACCATCTGCAGATTTCTTTTTGGGCTTCTTCTCAATGGATTTCACCGCTTTTGACTTCGATTTACCTTCACCGGATTTACTTGATTTATTGGCAGCCACTGATAATTTAAAAGAACCAGATGCACCCTTTCCTTTGGTTTGAATCAATTTACCACTAGTAACAGCAGATTTCAAATAACGCTTGATAAATGGTGCTAATTTTTGAGCATCACATTTGTATGTAGCACTGATGTACTTTTTAATAGCCAAAAGTGATGAGCCACCACGTTCTTTTAAATTCTTAATTGATGCATCAACCATTTGTTGAGTTGGTGGATGAGTAGGAGCGACTGAAGGCTTTTTTGGCTTAACTGCTTTTTTAACAGCAACTTTTTTCTCAGAAATAGCAGAAGATCCGGCTACCGGAGAATTAACATTCGTAACAGCAATTGCTTCAGACATTTTCACTTATTTAACTTTTATTTTGTATTTATTAAATACACACTTTACGCACTAATTTATGATGAAGTAATACCTTCAAATTGCTACACCTTCTTAAATTGAGAAGCGAGGTGAAAAGATGAGTAACAAAATTGAACGACCCAGTGCAATTTAACATCTCCAACGGACAAACTTTTAAGTTTATTTAATTTACTAAAAATCAAATATTTAATTTATCAAACCATTTTATACGCAGTTTGATAGCCTAAATGTGTTGCTTTAATATTTTAATGCTCATATTTTTTTACGGTATATATTTTTCATTTAAAATGAAATTTTGTTCAAACTTTGCTCTCTAAAAGTCAAAAATTCCCTCTTTAAATTTAATTTTCTCAATTATTTTTAAATCAAACCTTAAAATTATTTTAGAAAATAATAATAATTTATATTAGCAATGATCTACAAAAGGAATAAGATGTTTTCATTAAGAAATAAATATAAATAAAAAATAAAAAAATAACTTGAGGTTATCGTTAGGGCCCTTGTGCTGTTATTCATTAACTATCAAGAGTATATACATGAAAAAGTCACATTTCAACTTAAATGAAGTAAAATAATAGTATGGAAACAAAAAGCGGTTTTATGCGATCAATTCACAATTTGCTAATATATTGTCGGATAAATTTCTGCTCAAATCCTATATTAGTAATAATTTTATACTAAACATGCTTACCATACACATGTATATACATCCATACATACATAGGTCCGTAGATAATGTAATTTTTATATCTACTCATATTCCGTTTCAGCATAATTCCTCATAAATAATATGAATGCAATATATATATAAGTATTTGGATATTTGATAAATAATATTAAATTGGAATGAATGCTAACTACAGGCAAATTAAGAATTGTGACAAAATTACCTTTAGATATGTAAAAGTAACAAATTTTCGGTTAATTTATCATTATTTTGAATCTTCGTTTAATGAATATCGTGGTCCTGAAAAGGACCGTTTTGTTTTTTTTTATATTTGATAGTAAAATCGTTTAACCCCGACATAAGGTATTGTTCTTAAGCACAACATCAGTACTTCTCCTTTTCATCATATAATACTGCATCAGTAAATTCCTAAAACTTTAACTCAGTTTTCATAAAACCATCACGTTAACTCAGAGACAACCAATAGATTATTCTGGATTATCTAAAATTTGAACTTACCTTTACCAACTTTAACCTTCCCACCTTTTAACTTTTAACTTTTAATTAAATTTTACACTAACACTGCTTATAATTTGAGAATATTTCAGTATAAATAAATAGCTAAAAATGCACTAAATAACACAAAATCACTTTTAAACAGAAATTGAAAGATTAAAACTAATATGAATGAAAACGTTTTCGTAATCATTATATTTGACAAAATATTGATAATGAAATTATTTGTCGGATTTAGTTTAAAGTGCGTTAAATCGTTGGCAGAAAACAATGCTTCGTACGAAATTCACATGAAGTCCATTATCAAAGTCGTACAATTGGCATAACCTTATAATGAAAATTCCAAGTTAAAAATCAATACCCAAAGATTTAGTAAATTAAAAAAAAATAATTTATGAAAATCTAAAATTGTCATTCAAATTTTTAGAAAAATAATTCAAATATTCAAAAAATTAGTTAAATTTTTTGGTCTCAGAATGCAAATATTTATATTATAATTAGATAAATAATTTTCAATTATGTGAAGTAAATATTCCTAATATATATTCTGTAAGTTTTTGTAGATTAATATTTAATATAATTTAAATTTCTTTTTCAGCTCAATAATTTTCAAACGTTAAATTTAATAATATTTAATTAAATATTTTACATGGAAAATAATTTTACGAAATTCATTCAGAAACAAATTCCAAAATAAATTTTAAACAATAAATTTTTGAAACATACAAGATTAACATTTACAATTCTAATTATACCTTTAACCACAAATTTTTATGAATTACCACAATTGATTTAAATCACATATATACCTACGCTGCTTATATCCTTTCTAACATTATAGTTATAATATTTTTATCAGTAATTTTAATATACCTTTGATTAAAATTTGCTCTAAAGTTTATCTTTTTAAATTGTTATATAATCAATAAAATTCTTTCTAGTTAAAAACACCTCAAATTGGAAAAACCATGAAAACTCCAATAAATTTATATTCTCAATTAGGATGGCAAGAAAAGAATTCTTTTTTATAAAAGAGCATTCAGCAATTCAAAACATCAAATATTCCAAAGTAAATAGTGACAACCAACAATCTATTCTTGCAAAAACGTAACCACAGTATAAACCAACCATTGACAGTTTGCCTGATTACTTACCTTACCAATACATTTAATAAATATTCAGAAAAGAATATGCTAAATAAATGCAATGACATTATATTAAAATTTAACATAAAGCTTTATAATTTATTCATATAGTAAAATAATTGACTTTCTTAAACTATCAAATTTTGGAAATGTTTTAAAAAGTTATCTAGTAATTTTTAAAGAAATAAATAAAAAAAAATAAAATCCTCTAAACTGTGAAAACATAAAGTTAGGCAAAAAAATATTTCAAAATTAGAAAAGAAAGATAATAAATTTCTATCATTAATTTTATATATTGATATGTATTTTAAGATATCATAACATTTTTGATGATTTTTTTTTTTACCGACATCGTTTTACATTAAATATGTTTTACTTTCTAAATCAACTGTTACGTTTCTTTTCTTTAAAGCAACTTCTTGACGTAACTGTCACTATTTTTCGATTTTTATAAAAAATTCAAAAGCCTTTTGCCACACTTTATTAAAAAGACTTTTATTTTTTCTTGGATTTGCCTTTCTTCTGGTTTACTTGACATAACTTATATTGCCCCTGTCTTTTAAAATTTAGATGGATGCGTATTTCAAAAAAATAAAATAAATTTAATTACCCTTTGTTATTTCTTTTTAAACATCATCTCGATTAAAATTTTTTAATAGTAAAATCTTTTATTTAAACTTATTTTTAGCTAAGTTTTATTTATGCCACTAGTTTTTTTTTTACCGGCTTTCTTTTTAAAGTTTCTGCATTAGCCGTTTTTGGTTTTTAACATAGTGTTTTTTTAACGCTTTTTTATTTATTTTATTTACTTTGTTTTAAGTATGATAATCCTTGATTGGCCTTTTTTTTTTTAACGTTTTATTTAACAAATTTACTCACATATCAATCTTTCTACCGCAATTGCTTTATTTACAACCATTAATTTTTAATTTTTCCATGATTTACCCTATTTTCTTTAAATTTAAGTTACTTATTTACGATAAATTTTAAAACAATCTTAATTTGTTTGAATCAATTACCTTAAAAATTTTAAATAATTTAATAAATTTTTAAATATTTTAAAATATTATTTAAACAAAAGAATAGCTCATGTTTTTTAAATTTAATATATAAATTTTTGAGTTTGATGATAGGCATTGAAGCTTTTAAATAAAATTTTTAAACAATTTTTTTAATAATAAAAGTGAAATAAATGTAGCAATTCTTCAAATTTCAATATTTACTAAATTTTTATTATAAATAATTACATAATTAAAACATACCTAAATGTAACTTCTAATTAAGGTAAAATAATTAAAATTACATATCATTTAAATTATAAAAATTTAATAATAATTAAAAAATTTAATTTATAAAATTTTATAGATTTATACCAAATTTTGTTATATTATTTTATTTTTAATAATTTTTTAAAAATTTTTTAATTTCTTTAAAATCATCCTAAAAGTTTTTTTTTTTAAAATTACAACATAAATTTTATTTCAAAAAAAACTTCTAAATTTAAAAAATAAAAAACTGTCTTAGCCCAATTTTTAACTCACGAGTTAATAAAACAATTTCTTAACCAAAGCAAACAAAGAGGTTATCTTCATTTTAAATTTCGGACATTTCAACTTATTTTACTTTACACCAGTACTACTTATTCATAACAGTCTAGTATTTATAATTCGATAACATATTCTATATAAAGCATATAAAATGATTTAAAAAAATTATGATCAAACTGAAATTAAATCTACATATTATTTTGAAATAATTTTGTTATTTCATATTTTGTTTGTATAATAGGTCTAAAGACTGATAATATGTGAAAGTCGCAAAACAACAGGTAATCGTAAAGCACAACATGCAACAAGCTCAACGGTCGATAGAAAACGTAATCAATAAAGCTATGATTCATATCAAAAGTAGTTTAACCAAGATCACGATTGGTTGTCAGAAATAATTTCAGTTTTGACGCTTACAAGCTCCATTTGCTCTATTAATTTTCATTGCAACTTCATCCATAACAAAAGTTAATTTCGAATCTTAAGTATTTAAAAAGAATAAAAGTTTTAACAAATTCAAAAAAAATATAATAAAAAACAAAAAAAAAATTTTAAAGTTTTAGAATATTTTAGAAAATTAATTAAATATATATAGATTTTAATATATAAATAATTGATAATCCAGAAAACACCCAATGTGTTCACACTATGAACCACTTCTAAATCCAATGTTTAAAAATCTTATATACATGATTCGTGAAAGTTTACTTAATATTAATAAAATTCCAAAGAGTTTTTTTTTAGTTTAGAAGATCCTAAATTTTTTGCTCACAATGATAAGAATGTTTTTAATACATTGGCCATCTCAAAGTTTATTTCTATATTCGATGGCCAAGTAAGTGGAATCTTTATTAAAGACAACGCCCAGACCATCAAAATAAATCATATAGGAACCAAACAAAATACTAATGTTTGACAAAATTCTCAAAAATTAAACGATTTAGAATTTTTATTTACAAATAACCGTAATCAATTAATTTCACCATTTTATTCCAATACACTGTATTACTCTTTTATAAGTTTTAAATACTTAGTTATATTTTATATATAGTATTTGTGATATTTCAACTTTGTTATATTTGTGAAAATTTATTAAGAATTTAATATAAAATCTAAAATGAATAGATTGAAAAACATATAAAAAAAAAACGAGAAAGGAAGCAAAATATTACAAAATAGAAGAAGAAGAGGATATCTTACTTTATTGACAATACACCAATTCTGATTCACAGCCAATATCATAAATTTAAAGATCGACAGTCGAAATGCCTTTGCATTACATTCGACTACAATGAGACCAAATTGAGTACTTTCCTGTTCCAACTTCACGAGACAATTAAAATAAATTTCAGAAATAAATATTAAAAAAAATAAAATTTATAAATTCAACAAAAGTTTATATATTTAACAGTAGATTTGATGTTTGCTTATTGGATTCAATAATTGAAAATTATTAAAAATTATTGGATAGATATTTCAAGTAAAAATAATAAAAAAAAAAACTGTTACTGTTAAACACATATAATAAAATTATTTTATGAAAAGATTTTGAAGATGGAAATTTTTTCGAATAATTTAAATTATTGCACTGGTTTTATTACGGTTTATTTTAAATGGTTTTTGACGTTTGCAGCTCGTTTAGTTTTTTAACCCTCTTTAATGTTTAGTTTACTTTTGTTTTAATAGCCAACTCTTACTCTTGCTTTCACTTCCATCTATTTTCAAATTAAATAATCAGCTTTTCGCCCTCTCATGTTACATTAATTTCTTGGTTTTCTATTGTCCTGTAATTATTACCACTTTACTTTTGAATAATTAAAGTACCTTTTATTAAAATAAAAAAAAAATTCAATCCTTTTATCTATTTACACATTTTTTACTATTATTATAAGTTGGCAAGTTTTAATTATTACTTTCATTAAGGGATTTATCATGCTATGTTACTGGTTACTTTTAGAAGCAGATCTTAAATTTTTAACAATTTTTTTTTTAACTTTTTATTTATTATATTTAGAGATTAAAGATATCCAATTCCTTATTAATTAAAGTTATATAACACCTCAATTTATTCCCATGCTTTTACTATATTTCTAACATAATTAATCTTTTTTTTTCTAATTTTTAATATTTTCTCATGTTTACGATTATTCCTATAAATTTTTCAATTTTTTTATTTAATCATTTAAATAATATAATTTAAATAACTAAAATTATTTTTAAAAATTTTATTAAAATAAATAATAGATTTTAGAACATTAATAAAAAATAAAAATATTGAGGTTATGTTAGGGCCCTTGGTATATTAATAAAGTATTAAAAAAAGTATTTCAACTTAAATAAGAAAAATGTAGGAACAAAAACGTTTTAGCATCAATTCAAATTTGTAATATTTACTAAATTTCTGCTAAACCTATATTATAATAATTTATACTAACATGTTACCTAAATTATATAATCCTACATCTAGTCGAGAAAGTAATTATATACCAATTGTCACATAATTTAAATATAGAACAAATTTTAAGTATTTAATTTATAAAAATAAAATTGAATAATCAACTAAGGCAATTAAGAATTGTGTTCCTTTAATATTAAAGTCAAATTTTCGGTTAATTTTCATTATTTTGAATTTGTTTAATAATTTGGTCCTAAAAGACCTTTTTTTTTTTTTTATTTTATATAAAATTTTAAGCAATCATAATACTTTTTTAAAGATTACAAAAGGTAATGTTTCTTTTAGGTATATAATAAATAGATAACATTTCAATACTTTTGCTCCACATTTCTTCATATATCAAAAAATACTTTTCACCTCAGAAGCAAACGAATAGAGGCTTGGTTCTTGGATTTATCACAATTTAATAGCTTAAATTTCCCAACCTTTTCACTTTCACACATTTTTAACTTACACTTTTAACATTTAACATTTACCAGCTGAAATGACTTTAATTTCTGAATACTTTCACTTATTTATAAAAATAGCAATAAAATAGATTATTTATAAAAATTTATTAAAATGAATAAGTAAATCACACCTGAAAATAACTTTTGAAAGTTTTGAAATTTTTTATTATCATTATTTGTATGGTAAGAATATAGTGGTCTTTTAGTAAGGTGATTAATAATATGAAAAAAATGGTTACAACAAACCTAAATCGCTGGTGTAAAGCACCACCACAATTGCCCAACGCTCTAAAAGGTGGCAGTGTAAGAACTCATCGTTACCCCCGTACTGGCTTACGAAATTCTCTTACCAAAAAAGTATAGTTTTAATCCGAAAATGCCATTCCAACTTTGGTTCGGAATGTCAAGTTAAAACTTTACGTTAACGCTTAGGCCTACGAAGCATAACTTTTGGTGGTCTTTTAGTACAATTTTGCCATTACAACTTCACAATATGCCAAAAGATTTCTGGAGACTATTTGGAACGTGTTATTAATGAAGAAATAATATAACTCCTTTTCAGAAAATTTCTCACAAAATAAAATTTTAAAATATAAAACAAAAAAAAAAATTAAAGGTTTTAGGAAAATTCTTAGCAAAATTAAATTTTAAATTAATGTATGATTTTGTAATGAATAATTAAATAAATTCCGTTAAATCCCGGAACACAGGTAAATATTGTTTTTTTCGCAACACTTGATAACCGTAGTGTCCATGTGCTTAAAATTTATGGTATGCATTTACAATCATAGTAATTTCGTTGAAAAAATACTTTTAATATAAAATTGCTCCAAAGGGGTTTTATTCTTTTTTTAAAAAGATTAACTTCCAAAGTTTGCTTTTTTCTCTTCTGGAAAGTAAGCTTGATATTTGGCAAAACCCCTTAGCAAAGTGCTCCAAATTATTCAATTTTCAATTCGGAGGCCAATTGTAAAACGTGGAATAATTGTTTTTTTATCCGGCGCTTCCAGCCACAAACTCACGCCAAAATTCCATAAAGATAAAAAGGAACAACCAAAGTTCAGCAAATTCTTTGCAAAAGGTTAAAAGAAATTAAGACACAGATTTGAAGAGATTTCTTCCTTATTTCCCTTTACCACGAAGACATTTTTAAATATTTATTTATCCGAAATATCTATACTGAATCCACTGCCAATTATCCTTTATTAAATTTTAAATACTAATTTATATACTTTTTATTTCTGAAGTATATTATCTTGTATTTGTGCCTTGCGACTTTAATTTTTTAAAAATATTTAAAGAAGCTTTTGAGATAGAATTTATTTAAAAGTTTTGAAAAGTAAGTGGAAAAAAAAACACCCCTAAAACTAGTGAAACAGAAAAAGTGTAAGCCCAAAAAAAATTCCAAAGAAAGAAGAGAACAAGAGAGTTATCATTACATTAAAATTAAGAATACTCCAATATTTCATCAAAAGCCATGAGACAGAACAGTTTAAGATATTTGCTTGCGCAACACGGTTTAGCCATAAATAAAGTCAACACATGCGGAATCCCTGCTTACTTTACTTTTCCGTGATAGCCAAACATTTAAATACCAAAGGAAAATACCAAGTTCCAAGAATTGCAAAATTAAAAAAAATAAAAAACCTTTTCCAACATATAAATTAAAAATATTTATGAGTATATTATGTCGTGATTTGGCACTTGCGTGCTGGAATATTGATAAAAATATTAAAGCAACTGTTTTTTGAAAATTATTTGAGGGGTAATGAGTGAATTAAAAAAAAAAAAAATAAAATAAAAACAATGCCTTTTTATCCATAAATATACAATCACAAGAATAAAAATTTAAGTTTTGTAAAAATGCATTTTTATAATGTTAAACATTGTACCCTGAAAAGGTATTTTATTTTATTGCCATAGTTTTCATTTTGTTTATTTTTGAGCGTTTCTTGCGACTGGCTTTTTATTACCCGTTTCTTTTCACTAGGTGTTTTTGTTTTACGTTTCTTTTTGGGTGATTTAGCTTAGCTGGTTGGTTTTAACAATCCAGTTCTTGAATTTGTTTGCTTTTATTTTTTTCTGCTTTTCTGCACAACATTTTATTTTTTCGATTGTTTTTAGCAATGTGTTCTTTTTGGCCACCTCTGCAATTTCTTTGGGTTCTTTCAATATTTCACCGCTTTTGATTATTTATTACGGATTTACTTGATTTTTCAGCAGAAATTTAAAAAACAATCACTTTCCTTTTTTGATCATTACCACTGTAACACAATTTCAAATAAGTTAAAATGTTAATTTTTGAATCATTTTTGTCATATGTACTTTTTTAGCCATGAAAAGTTTTTTAATTCTTATTTGCACAACTTTTTATTGGGGTATGAGATGGGCTTTTTTGGCAACTGCTTTTTTAACGCACTTTTTTTAAAATAGGAGTCGGTACCGGATTAATTGAACGAATTGCTTAGCTTTTTTTTTAACTTTTTTTTGATTTTTTCCTTTCACTATTTTTGAGTATCTTCAATTGCTACACCTTCTTAAATTAGCAGTGAATAGACAATTGCGCCCTCTTTAACACCCAACGGCAAACTTTTAGTTTTTTAATTTATAAAAACAATATTTAATTTATCAACCATTTATGATTTATAGCCAATGGTTTTAAATAACCATATTTTTTTGGTTATATTTTTCATTTAAAAGAAATTTCAAATTCCTTAAAAGTCAAATTTTTTAAATTAATTTTTCAATTATTTTTAATAACCAAAATTATTAGAAAAATTATTTAATTCAATGATCTCAAGAATAGTGTTTTTTAAGAATAAAAAATAAAAAATAAAAAAATAACTGGTTTTTAGGGCCCTTTCTTATTCATAATACAGAGATTACGAAAATACATTCTTAAAGAAGTAAAATATATATGAACAAAAAGGTTTTATGAAATTCACAATTTGCTAATTATGTGGATAATTTCTTCAAATCCTAATTTAAAATTTAACTAAAATGTTACCAAAATTTAACACCATACATACATGTCCAGAAATGTAATTTTTATATCTACTCATATTCCGTTTCAGCATAATTCCTCATAAATAATATGAATGCAATATATATATAAGTATTTGGATATTTGATAAATAATATTAAATTGGAATGAATGCTAACTACAGGCAAATTAAGAATTGTGACAAAATTACCTTTAGATATGTAAAAGTAACAAATTTTCGGTTAATTTATCATTATTTTGAATCTTCGTTTAATGAATATCGTGGTCCTGAAAAGGACCGTTTTGTTTTTTTTTATATTTGATAGTAAAATCGTTTAACCGCCGAATCCATACAAGGTACGTCCTTGTCTCTTCAAAGCATATACAACATCCATTGCTGTAACTGTCTTCCTTTTAGCGTGTTCAGTATAAGTAACTGCATCACGGATAACATTCTCCAAAAATACTTTTAAGACTCCACGAGTTTCTTCATATATCAAACCAGATATACGTTTTACACCTCCACGACGAGCCAAACGCCGAATAGCAGGCTTTGTGATTCCTTGGATGTTATCACGTAAAACTTTACGATGACGCTTAGCACCACCTTTACCCAAGCCTTTTCCACCTTTGCCGCGACCAGTCATTTTTAACTTTTACACTTTTAACACTTTAACACTTTTACCAGCTGAACACTGCACGCTCTATAGATTTCTGGAGAACTAACTTATTGCACGTGTATTTATACAAAAGTCAGCAACTAACAATATGACTTACTTATATACAGAAAATTTCATCTCTTTCTAACACATGAATATAGTTAAGACTCCATCCACCCTGATAATATGAACTTTTGAAACGTTTTGAAGTATTTTATTACTTATGCACATATTATTAGTGTATGGTAAGATATATTAGTGCAGTGACTTTTCAGTTAAGGTGAGAATTAAATAAGTGCAGTGAAAAAAATGGCTCGTACAAAACAAACAGCCCGTAAATCGACTGGTGGTAAAGCACCACGCAAGCAATTGGCAACCAAAGCAGCTCGTAAAAGTGCTCCGGCAACTGGTGGTGTAAAGAAACCTCATCGTTATCGCCCCGGTACAGTGGCATTACGTGAAATTCGTCGTTACCAAAAAAGTACTGAGTTATTAATCCGAAAATTGCCATTCCAACGTTTGGTTCGGGAAATTGCTCAAGATTTCAAAACAGATTTACGTTTCCAAAGTTCTGCTGTTATGGCTCTACAGGAAGCAAGTGAAGCATATTTGGTTGGTCTATTTGAGGATACAAATTTGTGCGCCATTCATGCAAAGCGTGTCACAATTATGCCAAAAGATATTCAATTGGCCAGACGTATTCGTGGAGAACGTGCTTAATTGAATTGAAGAAGATAATTATCCAAACGGTCCTTTTCAGGACCACAATTTCTCAACGAAAGATCAAAATTTTACATATAATGATAAAAACAAAAAAAAAAAAAATACTCAAATGGTGCTTTTCAGGACACAAATTCTTAGCAAAAGATTAAAATTTTAAATCTAATGATATACGATATATTGTAGATAGAAATTAATTTACAAATTAAATTCCGCTTATAATCCACGGAACTGTACATGTGTACCACCATATTGTTTTTTTTTTGCTATTATCTACCTACTGTATTATACCGTACGCTGTCTCTATAGATGCCTTTACTTATACATTTATGAGTATGAATCTAATATTTTACTAATACATATGTAATTTCGTTGAAAGTAATATCAACCTCTTTGAATATAAATAGTTTGTCGTCCTGAAAAGGACGGTTTTATTCTTTTTTTAGATAATATGTTAATAGTAAGACTCTCCGAGATAGAAATTTATGCTTTTTTCTCAGTCTTCTTTGGTAAAAGTACAGCTTGAATATTTGGCAAAACACCACCTTGAGCAATAGTGACTCCAGATAATAGTTTATTCAATTCTTCATCATTACGGATGGCCAATTGTAAATGACGTGGAATAATTCTTGTCTTTTTGTTATCACGGGCAGCATTACCAGCCAATTCAAGAACTTCAGCTGCCAAATATTCCATAACAGCAGCTAAATATACGGGAGCACCAGCACCAACACGTTCAGCATAATTGCCTTTGCGCAATAAACGGTGTATACGCCCGACAGGAAATTGAAGACCAGCACGATTTGAACGAGACTTTGCCTTGCCCTTCACTTTACCACCTTTACCACGACCAGACATTTTTTAATATAATTTATTTAACACACGAAAAGAAAATATCGCTATAAGCTTGCACAATGCACACTGCACAATTCACTCACTTTATATAAATTCTTCCAACATACTAACGCTGCTTATATACTTTTTCATTTCATAGTCAAGGTATATTGAATGACTTCGTGACTCTTCGTGCACCTTTCGCCGACTTCTCGAATAGTTTGTATGGAAAAATGTACTTTAAAGCAACTGCTTTATTGCTAGTATAGAATTTATTTCGAAAAGTGTTAGTGAAAAGTGAAGTGAGAAAAAAAAAACATGCCTCCTAAAACTAGTGGAAAAGCAGCAAAGAAAGCTGGTAAGGCCCAAAAAAATATTACCAAAAACGACAAGAAGAAGAAGCGCAAGAGGAAGGAAAGTTATGCTATTTACATTTATAAAGTGTTGAAGCAAGTACATCCTGATACTGGTATTTCATCAAAAGCCATGAGTATCATGAACAGTTTTGTAAATGATATTTTTGAGCGTATCGCTGCCGAAGCATCGCGTTTAGCTCATTACAATAAACGTTCAACTATCACTAGTCGTGAAATCCAAACTGCTGTACGTTTACTTTTGCCTGGTGAATTAGCCAAACAGCTGTGAGCGAAGGTACCAAAGCTGTCACTAAATACACAAGTTCCAAGTAATTTGTTCAAATGATTAAAAAAAAAAATAGCAAAAAGGCCCTTTTCAGGGCCACAACATATAAATTAACAAAGAGATGATTTATGAGTATATGTATGTACTAGTGGATTTGGCCATGCGTTGCTGTGGCAATGGTAATACTATGATAATAAACTATTCAATATATTGCACACCTGTCTTTTTGCAAAATTATTTAGTATGGGGTAATCAGCAGTGAAATTTCAAAGAAAAGAAAAAAATAAAATAAAAATCTAATTGTCCCCCTTTGTTCATTACTCACTTGTTTATAATCATCATCAATTCATCTAAGAATTAAAATTATTTTAATGTTTTTGTAAAAATGCATTTTTGATCGATATGTTAAACATTTTTGTAGCCCTGAAAAGGGCTTATTTTATTTCTTATTTGCCACATAGTTTTTTTCATTTACCTGGGCTTTACTTTTTAGATGGCGCTTTCTTGGCGACTGGCTTTTTATTGACCGCGGCTTTCTTGGTTTTAACACTAGGTGTTTTTGTTTTTAACGCCTTTGCTTTATTTGGAGTCGATTTAGCTTTAGCTGGTTTGGTTTTAACAGATCCAGTCTTCTTTGAATCCTTCGCTTTGGCCTTTTCACTTTTTTTCTTCTCTGCTGTTTTCTTGCTAGCAACAGTTTTCTTCACTTTTTTCTCGCCACTTGCTTTCTTACCGCCAACTGCTGCCTTCTTCTTTGACGCCACACCATCTGCAGATTTCTTTTTGGGCTTCTTCTCAATGGATTTCACCGCTTTTGACTTCGATTTACCTTCACCGGATTTACTTGATTTATTGGCAGCCACTGATAATTTAAAAGAACCAGATGCACCCTTTCCTTTGGTTTGAATCAATTTACCACTAGTAACAGCAGATTTCAAATAACGCTTGATAAATGGTGCTAATTTTTGAGCATCACATTTGTATGTAGCACTGATGTACTTTTTAATAGCCAAAAGTGATGAGCCACCACGTTCTTTTAAATTCTTAATTGATGCATCAACCATTTGTTGAGTTGGTGGATGAGTAGGAGCGACTGAAGGCTTTTTTGGCTTAACTGCTTTTTTAACAGCAACTTTTTTCTCAGAAATAGCAGAAGATCCGGCTACCGGAGAATTAACATTCGTAACAGCAATTGCTTCAGACATTTTCACTTATTTAACTTTTATTTTGTATTTATTAAATACACACTTTACGCACTAATTTATGATGAAGTAATACCTTCAAATTGCTACACCTTCTTAAATTGAGAAGCGAGGTGAAAAGATGAGTAACAAAATTGAACGACCCAGTGCAATTTAACATCTCCAACGGACAAACTTTTAAGTTTATTTAATTTACTAAAAATCAAATATTTAATTTATCAAACCATTTTATACGCAGTTTGATAGCCTAAATGTGTTGCTTTAATATTTTAATGCTCATATTTTTTTACGGTATATATTTTTCATTTAAAATGAAATTTTGTTCAAACTTTGCTCTCTAAAAGTCAAAAATTCCCTCTTTAAATTTAATTTTCTCAATTATTTTTAAATCAAACCTTAAAATTATTTTAGAAAATAATAATAATTTATATTAGCAATGATCTACAAAAGGAATAAGATGTTTTCATTAAGAAATAAATATAAATAAAAAATAAAAAAATAACTTGAGGTTATCGTTAGGGCCCTTGTGCTGTATTCATTAACTATCAAGAGTATATACATGAAAAAGTCACATTTCAACTTAAATGAAGTAAAATAATAGTATGGAAACAAAAAGCGGTTTTATGCGATCAATTCACAATTTGCTAATATATTGTCGGATAAATTTCTGCTCAAATCCTATATTAGTAATAATTTTATACTAAACATGCTTACCATACACATGTATATACATCCATACATACATAGGTCCGTAGATAATGTAATTTTTATATCTACTCATATTCCGTTTCAGCATAATTCCTCATAAATAATATGAATGCAATATATATATAAGTATTTGGATATTTGATAAATAATATTAAATTGGAATGAATGCTAACTACAGGCAAATTAAGAATTGTGACAAAATTACCTTTAGATATGTAAAAGTAACAAATTTTCGGTTAATTTATCATTATTTTGAATCTTCGTTTAATGAATATCGTGGTCCTGAAAAGGACCGTTTTGTTTTTTTTTATATTTGATAGTAAAATCGTTTAACCGCCGAATCCATACAAGGTACGTCCTTGTCTCTTCAAAGCATATACAACATCCATTGCTGTAACTGTCTTCCTTTTAGCGTGTTCAGTATAAGTAACTGCATCACGGATAACATTCTCCAAAAATACTTTTAAGACTCCACGAGTTTCTTCATATATCAAACCAGATATACGTTTTACACCTCCACGACGAGCCAAACGCCGAATAGCAGGCTTTGTGATTCCTTGGATGTTATCACGTAAAACTTTACGATGACGCTTAGCACCACCTTTACCCAAGCCTTTTCCACCTTTGCCGCGACCAGTCATTTTTAACTTTTACACTTTTAACACTTTAACACTTTTACCAGCTGAACACTGCACGCTCTATAGATTTCTGGAGAACTAACTTATTGCACGTGTATTTATACAAAAGTCAGCAACTAACAATATGACTTACTTATATACAGAAAATTTCATCTCTTTCTAACACATGAATATAGTTAAGACTCCATCCACCCTGATAATATGAACTTTTGAAACGTTTTGAAGTATTTTATTACTTATGCACATATTATTAGTGTATGGTAAGATATATTAGTGCAGTGACTTTTCAGTTAAGGTGAGAATTAAATAAGTGCAGTGAAAAAAATGGCTCGTACAAAACAAACAGCCCGTAAATCGACTGGTGGTAAAGCACCACGCAAGCAATTGGCAACCAAAGCAGCTCGTAAAAGTGCTCCGGCAACTGGTGGTGTAAAGAAACCTCATCGTTATCGCCCCGGTACAGTGGCATTACGTGAAATTCGTCGTTACCAAAAAAGTACTGAGTTATTAATCCGAAAATTGCCATTCCAACGTTTGGTTCGGGAAATTGCTCAAGATTTCAAAACAGATTTACGTTCCAAAGTTCTGCTGTTATGGCTCTACAGGAAGCAAGTGAAGCATATTTGGTTGGTCTATTTGAGGATACAAATTTGTGCGCCATTCATGCAAAGCGTGTCACAATTATGCCAAAAGATATTCAATTGGCCAGACGTATTCGTGGAGAACGTGCTTAATTGAATTGAAGAAGATAATTATCCAAACGGTCCTTTTCAGGACCACAATTTCTCAACGAAAGATCAAAATTTTACATATAATGATAAAAACAAAAAAAAAAAATACTCAAATGGTGCTTTTCAGGACACAAATTCTTAGCAAAAGATTAAAATTTTAAATCTAATGATATACGATATATTGTAGATAGAAATTAATTTACAAATTAAATTCCGCTTATAATCCACGGAACTGTACATGTGTACCACCATATTGTTTTTTTTTCGCTATTATCTACCTACTGTATTATACCGTACGCTGTCTCTATAGATGCCTTTACTTATACATTTATGAGTATGAATCTAATATTTTACTAATACATATGTAATTTCGTTGAAAGTAATATCAACCTCTTTGAATATAAATAGTTTGTCGTCCTGAAAAGGACGGTTTTATTCTTTTTTTAATAATATGTTAATAGTAAGACTCCCCGAGATAGAAATTTATGCTTTTTTCTCAGTCTTCTTTGGTAAAAGTACAGCTTGAATATTTGGCAAAACACCACCTTGAGCAATAGTGACTCCAGATAATAGTTTATTCAATTCTTCATCATTACGGATGGCCAATTGTAAATGACGTGGAATAATTCTTGTCTTTTTGTTATCACGGGCAGCATTACCAGCCAATTCAAGAACTTCAGCTGCCAAATATTCCATAACAGCAGCTAAATATACGGGAGCACCAGCACCAACACGTTCAGCATAATTGCCTTTGCGCAATAAACGGTGTATACGCCCGACAGGAAATTGAAGACCAGCACGATTTGAACGAGACTTTGCCTTGCCCTTCACTTTACCACCTTTACCACGACCAGACATTTTTTAATATAATTTATTTAACACACGAAAAGAAAATATCGCTATAAGCTTGCACAATGCACACTGCACAATTCACTCACTTTATATAAATTCTTCCAACATACTAACGCTGCTTATATACTTTTTCATTTCATAGTCAAGGTATATTGACATGACTTCGTGACTCTTCGTGCACCTTTCGCCGACTTCTCGAATAGTTTGTATGGAAAAATGTACTTTAAAGCAACTGCTTTATTGCTAGTATAGAATTTATTTCGAAAAGTGTTAGTGAAAAGTGAAGTGAGAAAAAAAAAACATGCCTCCTAAAACTAGTGGAAAAGCAGCAAAGAAAGCTGGTAAGGCCCAAAAAAATATTACCAAAAACGACAAGAAGAAGAAGCGCAAGAGGAAGGAAAGTTATGCTATTTACATTTATAAAGTGTTGAAGCAAGTACATCCTGATACTGGTATTTCATCAAAAGCCATGAGTATCATGAACAGTTTTGTAAATGATATTTTTGAGCGTATCGCTGCCGAAGCATCGCGTTTAGCTCATTACAATAAACGTTCAACTATCACTAGTCGTGAAATCCAAACTGCTGTACGTTTACTTTTGCCTGGTGAATTAGCCAAACATGCTGTGAGCGAAGGTACCAAAGCTGTCACTAAATACACAAGTTCCAAGTAATTTGTTCAAATGATTAAAAAAAAAAATAGCAAAAAGGCCCTTTTCAGGGCCACAACATATAAATTAACAAAGAGATGATTTATGAGTATATGTATGTACTAGTGGATTTGGCCATGCGTTGCTGTGGCAATGGTAATACTATGATAATAAACTATTCAATATATTGCACACCTGTCTTTTTGCAAAATTATTTAGTATGGGGTAATCAGCAGTGAAATTTCAAAGAAAAGAAAAAAATAAAATAAAAATCTAATTGTCCCCCTTTGTTCATTACTCACTTGTTTATAATCATCATCAATTCATCTAAGAATTAAAATTATTTTAATGTTTTTGTTAAAAATGCATTTTTGATCGATATGTTAAACATTTTTGTAGCCCTGAAAAGGGCTTATTTTATTTCTTATTTGCCACATAGTTTTTTTCATTTACCTGGGCTTTACTTTTTAGATGGCGCTTTCTTGGCGACTGGCTTTTTATTGACCGCGGCTTTCTTGGTTTTAACACTAGGTGTTTTTGTTTTTAACGCCTTTGCTTTATTTGGAGTCGATTTAGCTTTAGCTGGTTTGGTTTTAACAGATCCAGTCTTCTTTGAATCCTTCGCTTTGGCCTTTTCACTTTTTTTCTTCTCTGCTGTTTTCTTGCTAGCAACAGTTTTCTTCACTTTTTTCTCGCCACTTGCTTTCTTACCGCCAACTGCTGCCTTCTTCTTTGACGCCACACCATCTGCAGATTTCTTTTTGGGCTTCTTCTCAATGGATTTCACCGCTTTTGACTTCGATTTACCTTCACCGGATTTACTTGATTTATTGGCAGCCACTGATAATTTAAAAGAACCAGATGCACCCTTTCCTTTGGTTTGAATCAATTTACCACTAGTAACAGCAGATTTCAAATAACGCTTGATAAATGGTGCTAATTTTTGAGCATCACATTTGTATGTAGCACTGATGTACTTTTTAATAGCCAAAAGTGATGAGCCACCACGTTCTTTTAAATTCTTAATTGATGCATCAACCATTTGTTGAGTTGGTGGATGAGTAGGAGCGACTGAAGGCTTTTTTGGCTTAACTGCTTTTTTAACAGCAACTTTTTTCTCAGAAATAGCAGAAGATCCGGCTACCGGAGAATTAACATTCGTAACAGCAATTGCTTCAGACATTTTCACTTATTTAACTTTTATTTTGTATTTATTAAATACACACTTTACGCACTAATTTATGATGAAGTAATACCTTCAAATTGCTACACCTTCTTAAATTGAGAAGCGAGGTGAAAAGATGAGTAACAAAATTGAACGACCCAGTGCAATTTAACATCTCCAACGGACAAACTTTTAAGTTTATTTAATTTACTAAAAATCAAATATTTAATTTATCAAACCATTTTATACGCAGTTTGATAGCCTAAATGTGTTGCTTTAATATTTTAATGCTCATATTTTTTTACGGTATATATTTTTCATTTAAAATGAAATTTTGTTCAAACTTTGCTCTCTAAAAGTCAAAAATTCCCTCTTTAAATTTAATTTTCTCAATTATTTTTAAATCAAACCTTAAAATTATTTTAGAAAATAATAATAATTTATATTAGCAATGATCTACAAAAGGAATAAGATGTTTTCATTAAGAAATAAATATAAATAAAAAATAAAAAAATAACTTGAGGTTATCGTTAGGGCCCTTGTGCTGTTATTCATTAACTATCAAGAGTATATACATGAAAAAGTCACATTTCAACTTAAATGAAGTAAAATAATAGTATGGAAACAAAAAGCGGTTTTATGCGATCAATTCACAATTTGCTAATATATTGTCGGATAAATTTCTGCTCAAATCCTATATTAGTAATAATTTTATACTAAACATGCTTACCATACACATGTATATACATCCATACATACATAGGTCCGTAGATAATGTAATTTTTATATCTACTCATATTCCGTTTCAGCATAATTCCTCATAAATAATATGAATGCAATATATATATAAGTATTTGGATATTTGATAAATAATATTAAATTGGAATGAATGCTAACTACAGGCAAATTAAGAATTGTGACAAAATTACCTTTAGATATGTAAAAGTAACAAATTTTCGGTTAATTTATCATTATTTTGAATCTTCGTTTAATGAATATCGTGGTCCTGAAAAGGACCGTTTTGTTTTTTTTTATATTTGATAGTAAAATCGTTTAACCGCCGAATCCATACAAGGTACGTCCTTGTCTCTTCAAAGCATATACAACATCCATTGCTGTAACTGTCTTCCTTTTAGCGTGTTCAGTATAAGTAACTGCATCACGGATAACATTCTCCAAAAATACTTTTAAGACTCCACGAGTTTCTTCATATATCAAACCAGATATACGTTTTACACCTCCACGACGAGCCAAACGCCGAATAGCAGGCTTTGTGATTCCTTGGATGTTATCACGTAAAACTTTACGATGACGCTTAGCACCACCTTTACCCAAGCCTTTTCCACCTTTGCCGCGACCAGTCATTTTTAACTTTTACACTTTTAACACTTTAACACTTTTACCAGCTGAACACTGCACGCTCTATAGATTTCTGGAGAACTAACATATTGCACGTGTATTTATACAAAAGTCAGCAACTAACAATTGACTTACTTATATACAGAAAATTTCATCTCTTTCTAACACATGAATATAGTTAAGACTC
>JAPZAG010002115.1:0-21366 GCA_027475135.1 Bactrocera correcta
ACCCCTTAAGATTAATTTTGTTCCAGTTGAGGGTTAGGGAGTTTTTTCCAACGGTCTTTTTTTTTACGTCTATTCGAAGTCGAAGTCCGATTATGAACTTCGTCGTGCCGAAGATATACTAGTAAAACTTTTACTCATAGGTATAAAAATATGTGGAAATTTATGAATATTATCAAAGGTTTACCTTTCCTCTGTTACCGACTCTACAGTGACTATTCAAACTCTGCAATGGAATAGCGACAGGAACCCACTGCGTCCTGACAATACACAAACCCAGCCTCATTGCAGCATTTGTAATGGTTGTAATTGCCGAAAAATATTTCAGGAATGCAAGCGTGTAACAACACCGAGTGCGGCAACAGGCTGCAGGCAATGAAGCGGAGCTGTAACAATTGCTAAGAGACTTGGCAACATCAGAACACTTGCGCCTGTGTGACAATGTTAGCCAAAGTGAAGAGACTCTGGGCAAGTAAAGAAGGATGCGCGCTGTCGATGCTTTGTAAAGTTGCCTTATTTTTTTTAAATTTCTCTAACATTATGTTGGACCGCTGCTGCTATGATGAGGTTTCAAAAAAATATGCAGTACATACAAATGTATATGAGTATAAATTCAAAAAACACACTAAAACCTTCTCTTCCATATACTTGTTGCTATAATGTTGTATCTGCCTATCGTATATTTGTACCGTTAGTGCAACAAATTGCCGTATCTGTCTTGTATTATCTGCTAATATCACTTTTACACAATTTTGGTTGCCGAAATTGTTTGTGGCTTCTTAAGTTTTGCTTGTATTTATTTCTTCTTTTTATATTTCCATAGTTTCCGTTTATGATTTCAGCTTTTTTAGTAGCTCGTGTATATTTACTTCTTTTCAGTTGACTTCCTCAACTGCTTAAGTCGTTGGCATCTGCAACCTGCAACTGTCCGCTGCTTGCCACCTACTGCTGCCGCTTTCATGCCACTTTGATTTATGCATTTTGCCGACAGGCGGCCAAACAGACGGTGATGACTTAAACTTATCGTCACTCGCTACTTCCTTACTGCTGACACCCTATCGTGTGTTAATAAAGCCGCGGCAGCAGTTGGTTTCTTTACTTCCGTTATCCCCGCCGTGGCACTTCATAAGCTGGACAAGACTACACGTTGTTGTAAGTGGCCACAAATAACTGAAGAAGAAGAAGACTCTCTGTTAGCGTTTTCCAACATCTGCAACTATTGCGCACACTAAATTTGTTGGGAATTTCAAAATTTGAGACAAATTCTTCGTTCGATATTTATATATATATATGTATGTATATCTATACAGATATACATATCTCCACACTTCAATATAAGAAACATCAAGCAGCCTCAAACAAAAAACGAAAAATAGCTGCCTTCTTTATGACACCATCGAAGGTTTAACAGCTTCCCGGCTTCCTTGCTTATGACAGCAACTAATTATTGTTGTTATTTTTGTAGAATATCAACAACTCTTGCATATGCCATGCATGATTTACGTCGCAACCATCAAACAGTCGGCAGGATCGCTGTTGTGTGCTTCCTTCCTATTCCACAGCTGCCTTACATCAGAAGCCTCCGTGTGTATGTGTGTGTGTTTGCCTTCTGCAACTTTTGTTATTTTGTTACCTTTGCTTCTAAGCACCTCACATAACACATAACTGTAATGTCTTTTTCGTTTATTACCTTTTCCTTGTTGTTATTGTTCTTCTTCATATTTTGCACTGTAAACTTAACGACAAAATAAATTGTCAATTTAGCATATTGACGGCTCGGCCATTTGGCAGTTTAGTGATTTGCCTAATCACTCTTGTGTCTGCAACAATTGTTTATGTCATTTGTGTTTTTATTTTCAGGAAATAAAAAGAAGTGATTAAAAATTTTTATAGACAACAGTTAGAAGTAATTCACCATATATAGGTACTTACTACTTACATACATACATACATGTGCTATACATAAATGCGCATAAATATTTCATCTGCCTCAAAATACTTGTTTAAAGCAAATGAACGAATCGTCTTTATTTCGCTACGAGAAAAGAGTTTTCCAAGTTTGGACGTAATTCTACAAGTTTTTTAAAAATAAGTTGCCGTAGAGGAAAATATTTGGACTTTTGTAATGCCCAAGATACTCAAACTTTGACTTTGCAGCTTTGGATAATTCTAGAATATAGGATACGAGAGAGAGAGAGAGAGAAAGAGAGGGAGAGAGAGAGAGAATAAGAGAGATTCCTAACTGAGAACGATCAAAATAGAGCTTTGTATAATTTTGAACAAATTGCTCAGGGCTGATGGAGTTCGATAACAAGCTGTTGGAATTAGAATTGAAGTCGACAGATCATTTGAAACGCTCAGTCGCGTTGGCTGGATGGAAGCCAATGACATTTTTATCGAAAAATCATCTTCTCAGGTGAGACGCATTTCTGGCTTAATTGTTTAGTCAACAACCAAAATTGTCGCAATTGAGGTAAGTCAAAACCTCTTTCGGTTCAGGAAACGCAATTGCATCTCGAAAAATTCACAGTCATCGGGCCTAATTGCTTTCGAAATTAGGTAGGAAGTGCCGTAATCATTAATAGAGACCGTTATTATATAATGGTGACCGATTTTTTTTATGCCGGAATTTTACGAAATGGACACGTATGAAGTCGATTTCCAGCAAGTTGCTTGCAAAGTTTGGCGACTCCTTAATTTCGAGATATGGTTCAGTCAAAAGGCGTACAGGATCTTGCGATTGATCGCCTAAATAATATTATCTCTGAATGTTAAATAAGTCGAAGATTTACGCCAATAAACGAGCAACGCTCGAGTGGATCGAAGACAACATTCGGCGCACTAATATTTACAGTTATACAGTTTAATATCTACGATTACACTCCACACACTGGTACTTAATATCGAAAGGACTCTTGAATATAAGCAATATGCTTTTGAAACATTCCTGGACATTTTTCTAGCGTAAAATAAGGTCTCTAAGGAATTTATTCTGAATAGTATCCAGTCAATAGGTATTATTCCTGCTATACTATACAACGTTGGATCAGAGCCCTTTTGACCTCTATAAGGATAAGAGCATAATGGTACGATGCTAGAATGACCAAAGAAGTCTGCTTTTATAGCCATTAGTGATAAATAAACTAGTATAGTATATATCTACAGACCATTAGCAATATTATGACCGCCACTCTCAATACAGCCTAGAATTGGGAATGGTTTGTGGTTGAACCTGGAAAAAACGAATCTGTTTGTGTTCATAAGAAACCACAAAATTACTCTACGTAGGTTCCTTTCTTTTAAATGGGACCCTGCTCTCCCTCAAGGATCAAATACCTTGGGGTAGTCTTAGACAGCAAACATGAAAGCACAACGTTGAAGTAAGAGAATGAAAAGCAAGTAATGCTTTATATGAGTGAAGGCAGCACAACCTGGGGACTCTCTTCCTCTCTCATGCACTGGTGCTACACAGCATTGCCAGACCAATTCTTCTCTACTGTGCGGTAGTATGTTGATGCACTGTGCATAGCGGGAGCTCCAATGGCGCCTCTTGAAGTAGTACTAAATCTGCCACCTTTTCATAACTTTTAAGTTGCCGGACCAATGCAGGATATGTTAAGCTGAGGTGTTTGCTATAGCGAAAGAGGTGGAGCTGGCCACTAAAGGACCTGCAGAAAATTCCAGAGTTAACATCTATGTAGACAGTCAAGCAGCAAGGAATTAACCTCGTTTTACAAATCGGCCAGAGTTGTCTTAGAAAGCAGGGCAGCAGTTGAGAGTGTAGCCAGAAGCAAGCAACTTCACCTCTACTGGGTACCTGGCTGCAAAGGCATCGAGGACAATGAAATAGTGGATGAGATTGAAAAGAATGGAACCGATATACCGATATCATATGCATAACGGTAGATCGGAAATACATAAAATTCCTATTGACACTTAAAAAGAGAGAATGCAGGAACATGTTCGGATAGTTAGCTGGTCACTGTCTGGTGGCGACACATTTCCGCAGAATGAAGCTGACAGATTGAGAAAACTGCAGAAAATGTCTAGAGCAAGGTACCACTGAAACAATGGAGTATCTCTTGTGCACTTGTCCTGGATTTGCAAGATTACGCAACGATTAACTTAGCCTAACCTAATAAATACATATGAGAAGTTTTTTTTACTAATTTATGTAATTTTACACATTTCTAAACGTTTTCTATTACGAAAAATTTCGCGCTTTTACTCACCTACAATCGGCGCTAATAAGCGTTAAATCTCACACGCGCATGTGCGCCCGAGGTCAGCGCTCAAATCATCCATGTCCATATGTATTTTCAAAGCTTCTTGGGGTCACAGGCGCTGCATGCTCTCCGTTTGCGTGCTGCAACGGCAGGGTGGAAATAAAGAAAAACTAACGGTAATGCTAACAAAAACAATGTATAGTATGTGTGTTGTAAAATTAGCAAACATTATGATAGCAGCAATGATGGCGATTCTACACGCTTCACACGCCAATCGTCTATCTACAAATCCACCATAAAGCAGAGGTGCATATGAGCGTATATATCTAACAGCAGTTTTACTAACTTTGGGTTATCGGTGATTTATTTGTTTACTTGAGAAATTAGCTACTTTTATGATAGGCATAGCTTCGTGCGGCCAATTTGGTTCTGTGATTGTAATGTTTGGCAGAGTTCATTAGTGTCACATTTGTGCTTAAGTGTCGAAGTGATCCCCAATTTCAATTGGATTAGTGTAGAAGAGAAACGTGTGACGACCCTTTTTATATTATTGTGGATTAAATTGCCTAATTATAATTAGGATCTATAATAGCGGAAATTACGTGACCTTTATGGATTCGCATTTTTATCAGATTTAGGATCGATTTACCATTAAGTAGAACTATTTGAGTTATATATACTTATTAGAGAAAGTTGATAACAAAATAGTGCTCACTTTCTTTTTGCTTCGAAAGTGTGAAAAACATATTTAAATAAAGATAGAGAGTGAGAGAGATAGAGAGTGAGAGAGGTACGCAGATAAATGATGTCTGTGACATGTTTCTTGGAAAGCTAGAGAGGGAAAGATTTAAAAACAGCTAAGTAGAAGAGAGAGAGAAAGAGAGGTAAAGGTCAACAGAGAGATGATTTTTTTTAAAGATAGACAGAGCTATATTTTTTAGTCGAAAAAGTCTTCTCATACTTTGTCGTATATCTCCAGTGCTACCAATAACATAGGATCATATCATAAAGGAAAGGTGAGATTTTGAGCTTCATTTAAATTCGGGGAGGTTGAAAAAAAGTTACAGCTGTTTAGAAATTAGTAAAAATATTGAAGAAATTCTTTATATTTTGAAATTTGTAAAGTTTACGGAAACGTTGCTGTACAGTTCGTATAGCTCAACAATGGTTCGCTCGCTTGCGTTCTGGAAATTTTGATGGTAAAGATGAACCTCGCTTTGGTCGACTTATCGTTGAAAAAGTCGATGAATTGTGGAAAAGTCACATAAGCAAGCCAACAATGAAATTTGTATGGTTTACGGAAACGATGCTGTATCAGTTCATCTAGCACAACAATGGTTCGATCGCTTTCGTTCTGGAAATTTTGATGGTAAAGATGAACCTCGCTTTGGTCGAATTATCGTTGAAAAAGTCGATGAATTGTGGAAAAGATTGGCTAAGACCGTCACACAAGCAGTCATGACATCGATAAGGAACCTAAGAATTATCATCAAGCGATTTTGAACCATTTAAAAAAGGCTGGCTAAGAAAAGAAGCTCGATGTTTGGGTACCACATGAATTGTCTGTGAAAAATTTGAAGTGAAATCAAACCATTTCTTAAGCGAATGGTAACAGAAGACGAAAAATAGAGCAAATGCGACAATAATGTGGGGGAAAAAGATCATGGTCCAAGCGTGGTGAAGTTCAACAAATGATCACAAAGTCAGGATTGACACCTTGAAAGGTTATGCTGAGTGTTCGGTGGGATTGGAAAGGCATCATCCACTATGAGCTGCTCGAACTTGGTCGAGCAATTGATTCTACATTTTACTGAATGATTACTTTCCGATAAGATTGAAGCAAGCAATGAAAAAAAATGGCCAGAACTGATAAACAGAAAAACAGAAAAGGCTTCGTCTTTCATCAGGACAACGCTAGATCACACATATCTTTGTTGACTCAGCAAAAACTGTGAGAGCTTAACTGTAAAGTTTTGATGCATCCATCATATAGCGCTGACCGTGCACCATCGGACTACCATTTGTTTCGGTCAATGCAGAGCTCTCGTAATAGAGTAATATTGGCTTCAAGAGAAACCTGTGAAAAGTACTTATCGCCGAAAAACCTAAATATTTCAAAGAAAAAAACTTTGGCACAAGTGTATTATAGCCAAGGAGGACTACTTTGAAGGGAACTACAAATATTAAAAAAAATAAAAATTTTAAAATTATGAACAAAGTCTTACTATTTTTTGCTCCCCGTAGTATGCTTTCATGTGTAGCTGGTGAAAATATTACTAAATATCGTCTTTGTATATACATATATATATATATAAATATGTGGATGCACATGCTTAGTATTTGCACTGATGACAGCTGCGATGATGCGTATATATATTTACAAGTATATGTATATATTATTGGCGATGCCAACTGTGATTGCATTAATGCTCCAGCTGGGCTATGGCAACAGTCAAAATGAAATGAAGTCAAAGTGCCGTTGCAATAACATGACTACGTGCCACATGTTATCATATGCATAACTATATATACTAATAATCATACTCATATGGCTGCTCACAGCTACACACATATATACAGAAGTGCAATCATATGTGTATATTTGTAGCTGCAAATGTGCAATAATACAAATCAGCGTGTTGCACGAACGACACATGTGCAACGGCAATAAGCTGGCGAAAAAGCAACAACAACAACAAAAAATGCAAAACAAATCATAAAATTTGCAAAGAAAAAATGGAAAAAAATGAAAAACAACATTGTCCAATTATAAAAACAAAATATAAAATGTGAAAAAAGAGAAAAAAAATCAAGAAAGCATTAAAGTGTAATAGAGGAAAATGCTTGCGAAAAACAGTCATTGCAATCACAAACATATTTATATTTTTGTTTACATGCTTATGAAAGGATAATGCTTTGGAAATGTGCCTTTTTTCTTTCTAAATTTCGTGTTTTGGCTTTCTTAGCGGACTCTTATTGGCATTGATTGCAAAATGTTTTGCCGCGTGTGTCATGTAGCATGCCACGCGCATGCTGAGCTTATTCGATTGTGTATTTTTTTTTGGCAACCTGCACTCCACTTACATATGTACAGCTGCGGGCAAGCAAATGAGAACAGGTTATGCACTTGCCCATCAAAGCTTTGGTTCTTTGTTGGCCAAAGTTACTAAAATTACACAAAATTTATTTATTTTTTATTTTATTAAAAAAGTTATGGAAAAATAAAAATATTTCTAGCATGGTTGCCAACTTACAAAATCTAAAATATTTTTTAAATTTAAAAATTTTTAAATATTTTTAATGCCATCAAAATCTTTTGGTCATGATTGCCGCTTAAAAACGCCCAAATATTTCAAAAGGGTTGCCACCTTTGCAATAAAAAAAATCATATTTTATAAGCTAATTAAATAGCATACCAAAGACTATATATTTGAAATTAGATAAACATTGTTTAAAAGCAAAACGACAAAGAGAATACTCATCAAAATTTCAAATATTATAAAAAATGGTTTATATTTTTAACGGCGATAATGTTCTAGGGAATTTTTGTTTGATGGAAGGCGCTCAAAAAAACTACCCTCGTGAAATAAATGGCGCTGACAGCCACTTGTTTTCATTTAGCCATCGAGAGAGGCATATGATCGAAGGACTCGCTGGAGTAGAGGAGTGAGGTGAGCTGTTTTTGGGATGGAAGTTTGCTGGGAGTGTTGGTGGAAAAGTAAATTGTCGGGAACTTTCCATCAGCTTCAATTTTTGACTTCCCAAGTACTGCAGCGCCTTCCAAGCAGAGGTGACTGCCATAAAAGTAGCATTAGATCTAATGCTTCAGAGCGCAGCCTCCTTTCGAGTGGTCTAAGTATTCAGAGTCTATTCGCTTTAATATTAGAACAGCGATATTAGCCATGAGTGCGCTGATTATGCGTTGAAAAATAGTAAAAGTATGTCCTTATCCTTATCTCCAGCATCAACTTAAATTTTGATTAGACTGATTTGGGTGCTTGGTCATTGAGGTATTGTAAGGCCTACCTGGTGTGGCTTGTGAGTGATTACTTTCTATTAATCTATGGTTGGCTCATGTAACAGTTACGACCGCGATAAGTGAATAGCTGTGTTTAGTAGGGAGATTTGGAATGAATTGAAAGATAGAATTCCTGACGGAGGCCATATAGCTCTTAACTCAATATCTGGGGAGATCGGAGTGCTGTCCGGGTGCTAGATGGCAGTATAGTACAAAGATATACTGTGCAGTGGTCACGTTTGACGTTAAAAACGCGTTTAATTCGGCATACTTGCCCATATCATGAGTTCACTGGAATGTAACGAAACTCCGACTTACTTGGTAAGGAGTATATCCAACTACCTGTTTGTCTGGCTGTTACTGTATGATATGGATGACGGATAAAAAATATGCGGCGGAGTTCCACAAGGTTCTGTGCTTGGCCAATTATTGGAGAACGCATTGTACGACGGAGTGCCTCGTCTTCCACTCCAGAAGCAGGTACAGATTATCGGGTACGCGGATGATATTGCCATAACAGTAGTAGCAAAAGATCGTTCTTGGGCATCTTGAGAACCTGCGTGTATAACTCACGGCAACAAACCTTCAATTCGCTGGGCAAAAAACTCGTAGACATCACACAAACAGGAAAAAGATCGAAGACATCAGATTAAATATCGACGGGAATAGTATCATGGCACAGAAGGCGCTAAAATATCTAGGAGTGCTTATAGACCAGCACTACAGCAAGAAATGGATGCTATGAAAGCAAAGGTTGCAATGCAGCTCAGTGCCATTAGTGTCACGAGGGCATTTCGGCCGGTATCCCACGAAGCGGTTGGAATTATAGCATCATGCCACCATAGATAATGGCCATGGAACTTAAATGAGTTAACAAGACTGCGCAGGCGATTAACTAAAAACGTTGGAGGAGCGGAAGGATGAGAGATAAACATGCCTTACTGAATGGCAATAATGATGGGATGCTCCTACAACGGGGAGATGGACCCACCAGAAATCAAACAAGCATACCTAACCATGCTGGATGGTTTTCAATAATTCTACATAACCCAGCTTTTGACAGGGCACGGATGTTTTAGAGAATATTTCTAAAAATATGGCCCTGACGATAGGATGAATTGTTCCTTCTGTGACAACAGTGTAGAAAATGCGCTGCACATCTTTTCTTTCTGCCGGCGGTATAAAAGCTGATCTAGAGAAATTGATAACGGAATGAGTGACAGATAATATATTGGGGTTTACGACTGAATCGATACTAATGTATGATAGCCTGATGTGCTATAGTTCTAAAAGAGCTAAGAAGAAAAGAGAGGCAATGCAGCGAAATGAAAAGAATTAATGAGAACTATGCCAGAAAAGCGAGACTGACGGGCAGACTGGTTAAGCTTGGCCTCACGACTTTTGGCAGATTCCCCCGCCAAAATCAAAAACGAGAAAAAAAAATAATTTCCAAAATATTCCAAGCTGTGTTTCATAATGTGTTCTTTAGGTGCTGTCATGAGTGTGGAGCGTATACGCAACCTAAAGTTCCAAATACTCTGGGTTGGTATTTTTACCCTTCCAAAGGTATTTCCTGCTTCAATCACAGCTTTCAGAATGCTTCAATATTCGAAAAAAAATTCCACAACATATAATTATTTCTGTCTGCTTCAAATGCAATGCGAAGCTATTACTTCGGCGACTTACCTGCTTACATACAATAATTGAGTAGACCTACATATGTACATATGTATATGCGTACTTACTACATATATACATATTTGCAATTGCACTTGAACGCGAAAACCAAAAAAACGCTAAATGCTCACATCCCATCATTTTAGGCAACTTGTTGCATGCCGCATGTGGCATGAACGTGTGGCTTGTGTGAGGGCGTGTTGCGGCCATGTCGGGCGCGTTGGTGGTACATTGGTATGGACTGTTCGCATGTAACGGCACACATGTGCATGCACATATAGGCACGTTTATGCGACGAGTTCTCAAGCAAAAGCAGAAACAACAACAACAGTAAAAAAACAACGAAATGCCAGCCCAGCAAGCAAAGTTCAATGAATAATATGAGTAAAACACTGTAATCACGTGTTGTTGCGCATTTATTTATGTGCGCAGAACAACAACAGCAAAAAATGTATATAAAAAAGCAATAACAAAGTTGCTGCAAGCAAATAAAATTTATTTCGCTGTTCTATCAAAATTATACTGATATTTTTTTACTCATTTGCCGCAAGTTACCAACAGTTTTCGCTGCTTGCCTTTGGCTGGTGCACTTGTACTGCTATCGGCGTTGTGGTCGCGCATGCGCCGCAATCTAAACGAAATCACCGAACGCTGCTCGTTTGCAGTGCATTTATTTCGCTGCATCGCATTGCATTTCGTGCATTTCTACAATTTCATTTGATTTCGGATTTCTGATTTGTTGTCTTTTTGTTCTTGCCTACGTCTGCGCTGCACTTTATTTTCATTTTATTCAACCCTCGGCATGCGGGAGCGTGCGAATATTTGCTTTGGGCGCTCAAAAACGCTCGCCAACCGCGCGACTGCCTGCAATCCAATTCAATCCGAATGTGCGACACACGTTGGGGCAACAGACAGCTGGCGGTGCTTATGGTGGCAATGGTGGCGTTGGTGCTGCAAGTGGAGCGCAGTCGGCCGTTTTGGCTGGTGAAGTAATCTTAAATTGTTGCCGATCGTGTTGTTGTGATTTGCGTTTTTTGTTTTATTTTGTTGTGTGCTTCTCAACTCGTGTTTTTGCTGTTATTGTAGCTTTTTTGTGTTGTTATTTTTGTGGCACTTGTCCGGCGCGACGGCGTGCACATGCACCTGTGGCTGCTACTTTCACACCACAAATCCTCTATCTGCATTTTCTCGGCTACTTCCTTGTTGTTTTAATTGTTGTAGTTATTGTTGTTGTTGTTGCTGCCTTAGGTCATATCAAAATGCAGTTAGTCAGGCAATCTGTCATTGGGACGTCCGTTTTGGCGTTAAAATTATTGCTGTGGCAAAATTGTTGCTATGTTGCAACGCCTGTGGCACACAACAGACTTAAATTGCAGCTGATTATCGATGGAGTACGATCGGGTGATCTGCTAAATGAGCGCATTTGAATGCTGCAGTTGGTGATATTCTGTGACAGTGTGCTTTAGAGTTTTATTCTTTCTCGGGTTAAGTGTTTTCTAGATTTCGTACATCCAAGTTCTTAAGATTTAGTGAATTTTCTGAGAAGATTAAAAGGTGTTATAGAAAGGTGTTATAGATTCACGTGTTAGATACAGACTTTTACAGCTAAATATTTCAGTTTTTACTTCAGAACAAACTTTTCTGAATGCTATTATTGGAATTTTAGAAAGGCGTAATGGACTCTTAACTAAATTTTATCCTGGGTATGCGCTCTAAGGCTAGTCATTGCTAATGGATCACTCCCATATTGAATTTGTTAATCTTAGTTAAGATATAAGTACAGTTCTATTCAATGGAGTTTCTTCTAAATCAAGGTCGACTTCTGAGTATTACTGAATAACGCACTTAAATGAATAAATATCAAAAGCTTTCTAATCTAATTCCTGATCAAAAAATGCCTTAAAATTAATTCGACAAAAAATATCGTCCTCTAAACACGTCGAGGCCATGGACTTCCTTAGATGAAGTTCTGAATATTATAATTTATCCGGAGCTGTGTTGTTTTATATATAAGTTTTAACCTCTTTTCTCTTATGGATCAGAAGTAAGCAGGGTAGTGAAGAGTATGTGGCAGCCAGAACCAAGCGACTACACTTCGTTTGAGTGCTAGAACACAAATGTATCGAGGGCAATAAGATAATGGACGAGTTTGCCTAGATTGGTACACGGCTATTGTCCGAAAACGCGATGAACATTAGATACCCATAAATTGTCTATACAACGATTTGTACAGCAGCATGGAAATATACAAAGTTAATACAAGCACTCGATAGAAGAGACTGTAGGAACATGATTGCAGTACTAACTGGTTAGAGTCCGGTGGTCGGCACATGCCTACAGTGTGGGCTGATAGATCGGGAAGACGGCAGAAAATGTCAAGAGAAAGGCAATCAAGAAAAAGAGTGAAGCATCTGTTTGCACTGGTTTTGCATTGAAAAAACTACGCTTTAAGCACTTGGGGCTTTCACGTCATGAGACAATGGAAGAGGTATGGATAGTGAGGCCGTAGAATCTATTTAAATTCGCATCAATCGCAAGCATTCTAAAGAAGTGCGATCTCTCGTGAACTTCGTTACTCCATCCGGTATCACAAAGAACCAAAGCGGTTATAGCCGAGTTTACAAGTGCGCCCCAATTGTTCTTGCTTTTCGCTGCTTGGCGCCAATCGAAGATTCCAAGCGAAGCCAGGTCCTTATACGAAGTCTATACGTATTAGCTTTGCGGGATACCAAATTCATTGATTTTCTAGGCTTAAACCCAGACTGATAAGGTAGAATCAGTTTACTGAAGGTGGGCTTTAATCTTTCACACAGTATGCTCTATAGAACCCTATATATTAAGTACTCTAATCCCTCAGTAGTTGAAGTAGATTGTGGAGTTTCCGTTTCTGTGGATTGGGCAGAGCATACTTTAATTGCATTTTGACCGTATTCTACAAAGAAGCTGATGCATGTTCCTAATCAATTCTTCGGCCGTATTTGTCCATCGGCCGCCGCCGCTTTGTTGTTCTTCAGACGGGTAGTTGCTATTCGAACTTCTTCATGGTCGGGCAATGGAACGTCTGCTTTGTTGTCATCGATTGGGGAATCGGATTCACCATCTCTTAGTGTTGTGCTTTCACTACCATACAGAAGGCTGTATAAGTGTTTCTTCCATAATTATCAAAAGAGGAGGTAGCTTATTCGCGGTTGTTGTTTCTTTTTCTTTGGGGAATTTTTTGAGTGGTGTGAGGAATAGTTCGTCTTACTTTAGCTCGCCTTTAAATTAGTATTCTTTGGCTACCCAGAGGATACCTGGTCTAAAGGATCCTTTCTGACCACTCCTAAGTGAATGGTACCCAGAGAACTTTCCTTACATTCGTAAACTTATTCACATGCTAATCGATTTTTCGATAAATCTTGTTAACACTATTCCTGTTGTCTATTTGTGGGTGATTTATTATAATTAGAACATTGTAGAAAGTGGCTGGAACTACTTTACTTCTGCAAGTATGTAATCATCTTGGGATCTGCTTATGTACTAGATTTGAGCGATGCCTTTAAAATATCAAACATTTCACTCCCCTCTCTTTTTCGTTATCTCAATGAAGATAATCCATTACACACTCTAATTTCACCCACTAACTTTGCGCTTTCTAAAACAACAACTTCCACAAAATGTTAAAATGTTTAACAGAAATTTCGCATTTTGCAAACATTTTGCAACATTTTGGCAAACATTTTCGAACAGCAACAACATTTCTAAAGAAACGTTCGCAAGCCAAAGCAAGCACTCTCCTCAAACTCAAATTGTGTGCATAAAGCAATTTGAGAAATTAGTGTTTAAAAGAAATTGTTGTTGGAGAAATGCCACCGTTTACAAGTGAGTGATAAGAAGAAGAGCGCGCACAAAAACAACAACATAACAACAAAGGCAACAATGCAGAAAAGCAATTTATAAAATTCACTGAAAGCGTGTGCATCAAGAATATTAACATTAGCCATAATAGCAATAAAAGCAACAGCGCCAACAATAACAACAACAACAATAGCAGCCACTAATTCTAATGCGCTTTTTGCGTGTTGCCACTTTAAAGCCAATAATTCAGCTCTTTTGTAACTTTAACGTTGTTGTTATGTTAACTTGTTGTTGTTATTGTTGTCATGGTTAAGTTTATTGTTTTTATTGTTCGGTAATTTACCGCAACACGTTTGTGGCGCAGCAACAGCAGCAGCAGCCACGCTGCAACACTTATAAGTAATGATTACCAGATGATTTAGCGATAAAATGGCAAAACCATTGACCTGACAGTGTGGAGTTGGTCGCTCTTTAGTCAGCCACCGCTGTTGTTGCTCTTGCTATTGTTGGCATTGTTCTTGTTGCTGCTGCCGCTGCTGATTGTGTGCGAAAAAAGTGTTTGCTTATATTTACGATTTGTTTTCGCTGCTTGTGTTATTGTTGCATTTAATTTTGCCGTTACCGTTCATAATGAACTAGTGTTGCTGTTGTTGTTATTGTTGTGTGCTTCTCTTACTTATTGTTGCTGTTGTTGTTGCAGCTGCTGTGGCGGCTTCAGCGATTGCTTACATAAAACAATGCCGCCGCATTCAAAGCGCGATTAAATATCTGCTGCATGCATGCTGTTCCCCTGCATGTATATGTGTGTGTGTGCGGTGTGTGTGCGCGCATGCGTATTTTTAACGCAACATTGGCATCACCTCTGCCGCTTTTGTGGCTTTCGTGGTTGCGGTTATAGTTGCTTTAACTAAATGTATCGACTAAGCATGGTGTGGGAAAATTTTCGGTTCGCTGCAAAGAAGATTTGGGAGCAATGGCAGCAGAACGAAGAAAAAAACCATTTGAAGCGTAAAAAAAAAATTACAAAAAGTATTTTGTAGATAATGTGTAGATCAAACAAAAACTAGGTAAGGAGAATACTTGTATATATGTATATAGGATATATTAATATACTTATATAATTACTAAGCAGCATGTGTGAGCTTAGGTTTAAATGTTTAGCATAGAAATAAGAGCAGGTTGATTTACAGAGAGCCAAAAAACGCAAAAACTGAGTATGCGGGAAATGTTGTACGGATCATTCTGAAAAACTTTGCTTAAGGGGTTAGGGGTAGTCAGAAGCACGAAAAAATGAGAGTTTTTAGTATTTTTTTTTGCTACTAAATCATGTTATATTACAAAAGTAGTTATATGGCATTATTATAAAATGTATTGACTTGAAGTCACGAAAATTTAAACAAAAACAAGAAAAAACGTTAACTTCGGTTGCACCGAAGCTAAGTACCCTTCACAGGTTCTTTCTTTCTGTTAGTAACTATGTGTTCAGTTTGTATGGAAGCTATATGTTCTGAACAAGTTTTTTAGAGATTACATTGTTGCCTTAAAAAATAATCTATACCAAATTTCGTGAATATATCTTGTCAAATGTGAAAGTTGTCCATACAAGAACTTGATTCCGATCGTTCAGTTTGTATGGCAGCTATATGCTATAGTTAACCGATCGGAACAATTTCTTCGGAGATTACATTGTTGCCTTAGAAAATAATATATACCAAATTTCTTGAATATATCTTGTCAGATGTGGAAGTTTTCCATACAAGCCCTTGACTCTGATCGCTCAGTTTGTATGGTAGCTATATGCTATAGTTAACCCATCTGAACAATTTTCTCGGAGATTACATTGTTGCCCTATAAAATAATCTATACCAAATTTGGTGAAGATACATTGTCAAATGTGAAGGTTTTCCATATATGTAAAAACTTGATTCCGATCGTTCAGTTCATATGGCAGCTACATGTTATAGTGGACCGATATCGGCCGTTCCGTCAAATGAGCAGCTTCTTGAAGAGAAAATTAGGTTTGCAAAATTTCAAAAGGATATCTTAAAAACTGAGGGACTAGTTCGTATATATACAGACAGACAGACAGACAGACGGACGGACAGACAGACGGATATGGCTAAATCGACTCAGCTCAACATACTGATCATTTATATATGTACTTTATAGGGTCTCCGACGCTTCCTTCTGGGTGTTACAAATATCGTGACAAACTTAATATACCCTGTTCAGGGCATACAAATTTAATTTCCAAAGTTATAGTTGTTTGTGTTGACACTGTTCCAAAAAAGGTACTTGCGGTGACAAGCATAAGCCCTTGGAGATTCATCTAAAAACAATCAGACAAAAAAATGAGTTTTATAACTAGATAATCCCGGGCCTGTTCGAAGGATTTTATTTTGTTTTCAAAATTAACAAAATGGCGGCCTCAGGAAATTTTTTTCTAAATTTTTGCTAAAGAATCCACACTTAATTGGTCTTAAAAAATCGAAATTTTCGAAAAAATGAAAATCCTTCAATCAAAACCGAGTTTATTATGTATTCTAAAAGCTGTATAAATTTCCTTAAAATCTACTGAACGGTTTTCGAGTTACAGTTACCAGTAGAAATGCTAGAACGAGTCATCGAATATTGGACCCAACGGATGGACCATCTAAGACGTAGCCGGGGACATTTTTTTAAAAAGAAAATATTTAAAAAATAAATGCCAAAGGATTTTGTTTCGAATGATAATACCTATTCTCCATGAGGTCTTCTAAAAGAGTACCACAAATCATTCTTTGAATGAGTGATGGATAACAATGAACTAAAACGATGAAGCTTGTCCAAACCATTTCAGAGCTCTGGTTCATAGTTCAGGATAAAAATTAGGTGATATTTTTCCAAACTCTACATTCAAATCTAACATTCTTCGATTATAATTCTTCCTGTTTAAAAACCACTGTCATGTCCCTGAACTTACGTTTTTTTTACTGCATCTTTCTCTTAAGGTTTGCTACATTTATCGACTCAGCTGAAAATATTTATAGTATACGCCAGTGCCGCAAGCTGCCGTCGAAGCATCAAAAGGAGTGCGATCGACAAATGAATGCGGTGCAGTGTGCTGTTTGCAGCCGACAAGTGTTTACGTGGATTGCCGCTGCGGTATTTCCTCATCTTTCAGCTTAGCTTTTTCCTCAAATTTTGTGTCATTTGCTAAACTTCGTGGCTGCTCGCTTTCGGCTTTTTACATTTTGCATCTAAATGAGTTTAACCGTTTGTGCATTCGGCGGTTGTGGCAACAACTACTCGCTGCTACCACTTAATGTTAGGCTGCTGCTTGACTTGCACCTTTGGTTTGTCTCGCGGCGCTGTTTATTGTTGCTGCACAATTTCGTACGCTTTGTTGGCTTTCCCATTGGACTAAATAGCATTTCTTCTGGGTTTGCTTTTATTCACTTTTCGCTCGCTGCTCGTATTGCTAGTGGCAGTGAGGTGTCGTAAATTTTCATATTACTAACGCATTGATGCATTTAGCTCTCAGTTTGAGGATCGACACTGCTCGAGGGGTTTTTGTTTCCGCTGTAGGCAGCGGAGTTGAATTTAGGGGTACAAACACATGCTTAAAATATGTGTGTTCATTACTGAGTTCCAAGCTGTTGCTATTAGAATAGAATGATATTGGTTTAGATGGTTTTATGCGCACCTTATAGTAATACATATTGAGTATAATGCAATAATATCCCTTAACTATTTCTGCATACAACTTTTTCAACTTGGTCTTCAAATACTTCTTGATGAAAGCTTGGCGGCCGCAGTTCGAAAATTTCAAGGTTTTATCGAAAAACTTATTAAGGAAAAGTCTTAAGTTCGCAGATATGATCAATTTAATAAGAAAATACAAATAATATAATTTTTGTATCTGAAACTTGATTCAATGTCTTTATAAATTTTTTATTTAAACCTATCTCAATTACTATACAAAATCAACAATCGCTATCTTTTACCTCACTACAGAATTTTTCTACTGTCCTACCTAGCGCACCCTCTGGCTAGTTACGTTGATTGCTCTATATACTATTCTGTTTTACTTTTCATTAAAACATGTATAGTTTTTTATTTTTTATTGAATCGCATTTATCTCTAGAAAAAAAACACTTGTATGCCATCAGCGTTCAGATCTTTTTTGTCCGAAATTTTATTTCCTACAACTCATCCCTAGGAAGTTATTCGATAAGCCCATCCCCTCACTAAATTTTTTCAAAAATAATTGAAAATGGTGAAAAATAAAAAAAGAATTATTTAAAGTCAAAATTAAGTGTTCACCTTTATATATGTATAAACGATAAGCTTGATAGACACATGGCTCCAGTGTAGAAGTTCACGCAAGTGAGGGAAGTTCTCTGTGTGCCATTCACTTGTTAATGGCCAGAAACGATCGTTTACGTATGGTTCAAGCTGCTCATAAGTTCCGGTCTTTGACCAAGTATCCTCTGGGTATCTAAAGAATATTCGTTTGAATGCGAGCTAAAGTGAGAAGGTGAACCATCACTCCCCAGGTTTGTGTGCTGAGTTTGGGACCCGCCATGTAAAAAACGACCATAATGAAAATCAAACAACAAGCTCGGATAAGTGACCCCCTTTTTGATTACGACCCCCGCAAAAGTGTTAATTATTTCGATTTGAAGGTATGAACCTGGAATGCCCGGTTCCTTAATTGAGAAAGTGCCACTGCCCAGTTGGTTGATGTCCTCGTTAGAATAAAGGCTAACATCACTGTCGTCCAAGAAATGTACCGAACAAGGTTTGAGGTGAGTAGGTTTTAGTGGCATTTACTATAGTGGCCATATAAAGGAGCGCAAATTCGGATTCGTGGTGTGAGAGAGACTCCATCGCCGTGTACTGGCATTCACCGCGGTGAATTAACGTCTATTCACAAACCACAACAAAGCGAAGTTCTTCAACATTTCGCTGATTTGCGCTCACGCCACGTCGGAAGAGAAGGACGATGTGATCAAACATGCCTTCTATGAACGCTTGGAGCGCATTTACGCAAAGAAGGTATTTTGGCACAACAGTAGGTGAATTCAGCCTCCACCAGGAAACATTCCCAAATGGTTTGAGGCTGATCGAGTTCACCAGGGTCTGAAATATTGTTATCTGCAGTACTATATTCCAGCAAAAAAAAAATTCACCAAACTACCCCGCTGTCTCCGGATCGAAAAGCTACCAACCAAATGTTGTGATAGACGAAAAACACGTCTCCAATGTTGTAGACGTACGTACGCTCCGCACTCGCCTCTTATAGCCGAACGATTTGCTACTCGACTTGCACTCCTGCTCTGCGAGAACACTCACCATCAACTCGGTATACGGGTTTTCATTGGTTTTTGGAAAAGGCAAAAGAACAACTGATACGATGACAGACCGTTTAAGGTATGGTTAAGGTCTGGTAACTTGGAATCAAAAAATCAAAAATTTTTTTGCTTAATTTGAAAGTACAATGTTTTGAAAATATACTGTGAAAATTTCAGACAGAAATTCGTAATATTTCGGGAGTTATAACGAGTTTCCTAGAGCGCCTCGGAGTCCTCTCTCTCGGAGTTGTTGAACTTTAAACGCGTTTTTCTCAAAACACTGTTTTTCTAGTCGACCCGGGTCCTAACTTTCTTTCTACTAAACCGATTGCTTTCAAATTTTAACAGACTATTCTACACACTTATAGTTCTTGTCGAAACTAACGAGAATATTTTTCATTCCTAACTTTTTATTTTACAACCCTTTCTTTGGTAAAATAAAAGTACTTTTTTTCAAAGTCCTGCATTTTGTTCTTTACCTTTAAAATTTAGTAATTCAGAAGTTCCGACCAGAATGACATGTTTATAGATTAAGAATAAACAAGAATATTTGATTTCAGATATCATCAAGAGTCAAAATCACCCGGGCCACCCACGTGCATTTTTTTTTGAGGTTCTAACTTCGAGTCACAATAATAATAGTAATAAAGTATTAAATTTTTTCAAATAATTTTTGTTTTCAATATGTAAATAAAAACACCCTAAATATTCAAGATAATTAATTTTTATTTTCCTATAAAAAAACACCCTCCAAAGGAGTCATGAAAATAGGCATAAGTTACCAGACTACTACCTTAAAAACCGGAGCATACTCTTGTAGAACCCCAAGAGGTGATCTAGTGAGTTATGCCTAAAGCATACTAATATTATAGAGATGATGAGCCCAATTCCACATTATTGAATTCCACGTGTTCATTTTGCTGTAACTTCCCCGCGTATCTATCCCGAAGATAGCGAGAACAGGAATAACGAATCGAACACATTGCTTTTTGCTTCATTCTAACTTTTGGCTAATCGAAGACATTACTTTTGGCTTGACTTTAAGAATGAAATTAATCTCAGTGGTTATTAAAGGGTTAAAAAGTGTGCGACAAAACTATTTGTTGCAAAATTTTTGAATTAAAGTTGTGGAATATTTAAGGCAGTAGGCCTAAAAAATCTGATATACATATAAAAAATATATTTATTTTTTTTTTCTTAAACTCATAGAAAAAAGTTCTTTATTATTATTTTGTTTTTAACTAAAAATATATTTTGTATGTAGTGCAGAAAATTTGCGTTTAACAACACGTCCATTTAGTACACAAAACAAATAAATTTATAAAAAAATTCTTAGCTGTCACATTAATGTGCATATAATATGCAACGCTGAATAATTTTTGCGTAAGCGCAACATTTTTAATTGCCTCTACACATTGCAATCGACCCAATTTGTGCACTTGGCTTTGCCGATTTGCTGTTGTCAGCGCTGCACTTTTGTGGTCAATACTGTCATCTTTGTCATTTTCGCCAACATCGGCATCATTAGTGGACATTTCGAGTTCATCATCAGCGGCTGTTGCGCTTGTTGGCTAATATGTCAAGCGTGCTACTTGCAGCAGCAGTGGCAGCGGCGACTGCGGCGGTGGCGAAGAAAAATAGCCAAACAATTTCAAGCTGCCATATTTGCGGCCGCCGCTCAAGTGATATATTATACAAGTCATTATAACGAGAAACGAATTTGGTACAAGCCAAGTACAACGCTTTTTCGTGGCTAAACACATCTTCAAATGTACATATATTTATATGGTTTATTATAAATTTATATATATGTATGTGTAATATAGATAAATAATTGGGACTTGCGACGTGTCGCGGCCGTGTTTGCGTCAAAAGAATTTTAATTTGTTCGTCTTGCGATGATTCGCACAACATTGTTGGGGCAAGTTTTTGGGAAGAGAGGTCAATGCGAGCGATTTTATGGACGCACCATCTTTTTGTTATGTGTTGCAACATCAGTGGCGGGCAAATAAAAACCAAAAAACTGCGAAATTGCATATTTGCAATATTTTGCTATTTTTTTCTGCTTCAACATTGTGATTTTCCAACTTTTAATTGGCTACCAAGCGTGCATCATACGCACAACAACAACCACAACAATACAGCACAACAACGCCGATGATGCGCCAACGCTGCCGCTTTGAAGCGCTCTGGCTGTAACCTCGTTGTTTAACAAGCCGCCAAGCAAAGTGATTTCATTTATATAGGCACTGCTGGGCCTAGGCATGCCACAATA